>VZTO01000679.1:7470-42042 GCA_013400615.1 Syrrhaptes paradoxus | reverse complement strand
AAACTTCCAGGAAGAGAAACGAAGGCTTTCTCCATGCCGTATTATTCCTTCCTTTGTGCTTCCAAGCAGCCCCGGGGAGGAGCTGGGTTGTGATATAACATTCAGGGAAATCTGATGACAAATGTCTCTCGGGAGGTGGAATGACACACTGTGCTTGTTGAGTGACTCATCAGGCCTCTTATGCCCAGGTACAAAGATGTCCCTTCGCACACATCCTGGGAAGCATCTCAGCTATGCTTTACCTACAGTCTGAGGGATGTATCAGCAAGCATCTGCACTGGGTTGCTGCTGCCTGGGCTGGTTTTTGGGACCTCTCTCAGCATGTTTCACTTTTTTCCCCAATCTGGGGATGCCTGAGCAGGAAGGCTGGGATACCAACAACCGTGACAGGAGCTGCAGGTAGCTACAAGGCCTGAATCCCTATGGCAGGCTTGAGTCATGTATTTGCTCTAAAATGAACTGTTCCCAAAGTCTAGGTTCATGAGACAAGCCAGAATCAAAAAGCAATCAGTTCCCCATAAAGATCTATTAACAGTCGACAGGAGGGAGCAAGCAGAGAGTCAGCATCCCATTTCCAGCCTCATGCTGAAGACACTAAGGCCAGAGACTGAGGATTAAATAGCTCAGTTGGCCTTGACATATTTCATTGACTTTCATAGTTATTTCATTGACTTTTGTTGAAACTGCATCAGCAGTAGGCTCTGAGTTTCCTTCTTCTGTACTAATAAGCCATGTTCAAAAGGCTGGCTGTGTGGACGCAAACAGCAGGCTGCTCAGCAGGGCAGATGTCTTTTCCTCTGTGCCACTGGGGAGAGCTCCAGTGAGTCATCCGGGTCTTCAAAGACCAGGAGGTCAACTGCTCTCTCGGGACATCTGTGTGCTTCGTCCGAGCTGAAACTGAGGACTGACGAAGTTGCCACAAAAATGGAAAGTATGTGGAAAAAAAAAACTAGAGCTATTGGAAAATTTTCCAACACGGCATGTTTCTCTGATGGAAACTGCCATTTAGTCCAAGCCAAAACTATCCATTGGAACGTGCTGATTTTGACAAAATTCAATTAAAAAAATAAAAAGCCTTTTGATAAGGTTGAAATGGTTTGTGCTAACCTTGGAACTGAATGTTTCCCTTTTTTTGTGGCTTTCGTTTTTCCCATTTCAAAGAAGGGATTTTCTCATTTTAAGACTTATTAAATTTACTGTAGAACTTCTCCTTTTGGACTCTCACTTCTTTTAAATGGTCTATGGTAAAACATGGACCAGACCTCCAACCAGAGTGAAATGCTTTGGCTATAATGCAATGGGTCATTTTGAATGAAGCCAGCCCAATGTTTTCTTCTGAAATTTCATTTCTGTGGAAATTTTCAAATGCCGGTTTGTCTCAAAGCAGAAGGAAAACTCATTCTGAAACGCCCAACATCCCCACTTGCAAGCCCATTCTGCGTTTTAGTCATCTCCACAGCTGACCTTTCCAACAGCTCTCACACCCAGAGAGAAAGTACCTCCCTCCTGCCTGCGAATTTCCCCACCTTCATTTTCCACAGCCCACTCTGAGCTCCAGTCCATCTGGATTCGTTCTGCAAGAGCCTCATCCCACCCCGTCCTTGGGTTAGGCGTTCTCTAGGGCCACGGGCCAAGCCGCACAGCCGTGTGATGTAGCTCAGGACGGGACCGCTCCACCGCCTGTCCCTTTGGACTCCCTGTCTCTTCCTCCTACCCGACAGACGGATTTGCTCCCACCCTCCACCTGCCTGGTGTGCCCACCTCCTCCTCCGTCTGCTGTTTGCATCATCCCACTTACTAACAAGTACATCAGAGGCTATTTAAGAGAACTCACGTTCTTTTCAGATTGGGGGGGGAAAAAAACAGGGAGAGAGAACCCAGACCAGACTATTACATTTTTTAGCAGACACAATGTGGCCGCAGTTCCTGCAGAGGGTTGTACATTTTTCAAGACAAACTGTACCCAAAAAAATGTCAGCAGCCAGCTCCCCTAGTGGGAGAAAAAACGAAGAAAAGAAAGGGTCCTTCAGGTTTCCAGCAAAACTTTCACATTTTCCCCTTGGAAAGCTGAAAACAACTGGGCAAGATCTCTCAGCACCTGGCTGCACAGTCAGGAGGCCAAGTGCTTGGCTACTGCCCGCAGCAGCTGCTCTTCGACACGCTGCAGAGCATCTCTCGCTCGCCAAACGCGAGCTCCCGCACAGCGATGCCCCAACGTCAGCCAGCATCCCAGCTCCCCAGCCTTCCTCACCCAGCAACTGGCCTCCCGAGGGCTGGAGCGAGGATGGACGCTCCCCAGCACCACTGCACCGCACAGCCAGCGCACCCGCAGAAACAGCCCTGTCCCCCACCAGGGAAGGGCCCAGGGATGGGGGAAACGGCTCAAGAACCAAAACACCGGAGACACAGGTCAGATGTGACGGACTATCCCAACCTACAATGCCAGGTCCCCCAAGAGCTGAGGACTGTCACACAGGTGAGCGAGCAAGGGAAGGAGGAGCTGTGCAGAATGAATCCCTAGCAGACAAGAACACCTCCTGGGGTCCCGATGCTCCACAGATGGATGGGACAAGCCTGGCCAGGGCTCCCCTTGGTGCTTCACCACCTCTGGGCATGGCAGCTGGGCTTGAATTGCTCACAAGCTGCACAGCACCTCGAGTGTCACTTGTTTGCCAGCCCTGCTCTAGAGCAGCCACTGCCTGAGCTAACAGCTGTTAGGAAACTTCTTTACTTGTTGCTTAGGTACCAAGGTGACAGATATAACACAGCTGGATGCTTGACTACCTAAGAAGATGGATGGAAAGATATAAATAGCTAACAGAAAGAGAAAAGAGGACAAAATGTCCCATCTCCAATTTTGTAAAAAACGACCAGAATAATAGTGGAGAAAGACTTCCAGAAATAACCAGATGGGTATTGAATGAATGCAAATGGGGGCAATAAAAAAGGAAAGAAAAAAAAGAAACCAGGGAAAAAATATTAAAGAGAGCTTCTTAATTTGTCTGAACTGTAATTCTCCCATCATGCAAAAAGAGTTAATGTAACCTGGATGCCACAAACTGTCACTGTCAGTAGGGTACCCAGATACTTCAGTAGGGAGAAACGGGGTAGGTGGTGGAAAAGAAAGATAAGTGTATAGATAGATGTCATTAACTCCTATTAGTGTGGGGTTAGTGAGTTCAAAGGGTCAATCTTCAGCTAAGGGTAGAGCTCTCAGGGGCTGCGTCTGGCAACAGAGGCTTGTCAGTGGAAATGCTGAGAGGAGGCAAAGGTGGGCAGAAAGAAACACCAGTTTTAAGGCATGTTGTCACCGTGTGTGAACACAGAGCAGAGCAGGACATGTCTTCCTGGCACAGCACAGGGTCATGCAGAAATAGATTAACTGGCTAATTAAAAGTAAGCTCAAGCACTGGAAAATGGTATAGCCACTCTGGTAAAGGACTCTACTTGTGCTAGGCAGCCTGGTTGATTTAAGCAAGGGGAATACTGCTGCAAAACACAGACTGGTGCCTTGCCAGTATACCCACAAATTGGATGGATGAAATGAAAGAATCAGTCATTAAACCAAAAGCTAAGCTTCTTCCTATTTCTGGAAAGGCACCAGACTTGAGAATCTCCTGTTTCTGATCCTGTCACAGCACCAAGTCTGTGACAGTCATAGGGAATAGACCTTTGGACCTGAACCCTCGACAGATCAATAATGCGGCGAGCCGACCAGTCCACACTGGAACGACCCATGCAAGAAGGCAAAGGAGATGGATTCTGCATCTGAAATCACTCTGTGCCCAGACCCAGCAAAACACACAGGTGACAGAGGAAACAGAGCACAAGAGGACAAGAATACTGTGCCCCAAAGGGAAATGAAGAGACTTCATTTAGGGGAGAGGCACACCTCCCTCAGGAAAGATCCCATCAGAAAGAAATAACACCCCTGAAATGGAAAATAACTACCTCTTTGCAGGGCTGAAGGCAACCTGAAAGGACAGCCCAATCTTACCCCCAAGGCTGTTTTCAACCCTGTGGGCTATACGAGCTCAACAAGCACCAAGAAAAGGACGAGGATTTTTTTGCTGCAGATCTCCTCAAGCGAAACACTCAGACAGGGAAGCAACAGGAAGCCCAAGAGGAAGAGGAAGTTTACAGTTGTCCTCAGAAAAGTGAATACAGCCTTTTCTCTCAGAGCTTCCACATCCCTTAGGAAAGCGTAACAGCTGCAAGTCTGCACAGGACCCTTTGGGAGTCTGAACCTCAGGCCTGACAACTCAGAGTGTGAGTCTGAAGTAATTGCATTGTTTGCTCTGGGAATACTCCAGATACACTTGGCACAACCGAGAAATAGACTCCAAATTCTCCCATTGTAGGAGCTACAAATCCTTTGCTCTTTCACATCAGTAGGATCTGTTTTTTCTCTTCTCTCATGCCCTCTTTCTTTCCATTGCTTCAATCCTAGAAAAAGGTTTTTGAGTTTCTGCCTTTGCTCTCTCACCGTGTAATTAAATCCTTGTATCCTCCAAACATGCCTTGCAGTTAAGGGGCTCTCCGGAGCAGACCATGAGGTAAGGGTCCCTTGGGCATCAAGACAAGTTATCTGCAGGCAGCTGTTTGGGCTGCAGGGTTAAGCCATTTTAATTACCTGGAAGCAGAGCACCAGCCAAAGAATGGTCAATGTATAAAGCATGCCCTGCTGTCCCAGAGGGGCTGGGATGTCTCAGGAAGGCTGCCTGCTGATCTTCCGCTAGATTAAATTCTTCTGTGAGAGCTGGCCTACAGTTTTATGGCAATGAGGATAACTTCTTTCCCTGCACCCTGGAGTCCACTGTTTGGTTTGGGGCAATGCCTGTGATCCCAGAGCAGTGCAACTGCAAACCTCCCATCTGGATTACCACAATCCCGGCAAAATCCCAGGAACCGTGACTTCAGAAGGGTTTGAAGTTGTTGCTTTTCCATTCCTGTCATTGCAGAGAGGCAGATCCCACTTTCTCAGAGCCCTAGAGCTTCAGGAGATCAGTGTGTCTTCCAGGATGTGTCATCCCCAGGAACAGCCACTGCTGGCCCAGAGGCAGTGGACTTGGGCTTTAGCACAGTAACCCCACAAAACTGATACACAGCTTATTAAGAGAGTGGGTTTTTCTTCTTTCCAAAGTAAGGGCAAATTAAAAAAAAAAAAAAAAAAGGCATATCCTGAACTTCCTAACCTGTTTTCTATTTGTTGTTTTCTTGAAGTTCAAAGGATTCTGATCACCTTTATGCCTCCTGGCTGCGGCTGCAGTCTCAGCTGAGGTTGGCACCCACTGTGAAAGTTTTTTAACAGCTGTTCTCATACACACTGTCCTCGGGTAAACTGCTGGCAGGCCAAACACCCTCACCACGGCTCAGCCTAGGACAAAACGGGAACGTGGGGCTGAGCTATGCAAGGGGACTCGCTCTGCTCACCCACTCAGCAGGTTGCTTGCTCTGCCTATCTGAGTCCATCTGTCCCCAACCTACCCAGCCCTACCCATCTCCCAGTAGTCCTGCATGGCTTCTGGTCCCCTCATATCCCTGCCATCTTCCTCACATGCCCACAGCATACCCGTGTGAAAGAAAATGGTGTTTGGGTGTGTTTGCATGTGGGCAGAGGGAAGGGAAGAAACAGATCTTTCCCAAGAGACTAAGATGGGAGCCAGTGTTGAACAGCAGCTCTTCCCAACGCAGGGATGGCCATCGGTGTGAAGCCACCTAAGGCTTTGGCAGTGTTCCTCATCAGAAGTTCAAATAGCCTGTACCCGGAATACTGCTCAGCAAGCCTTGCTATGCCTCCATCGAAACTCCTGCAAACGCCTAGCTCCCCTCTCCACTCTTCCCCTGTCTCCTTCCTAAGCACTCTGCGGGGCAGTTCAAGCCCTGCTGACCCAGGGAACCCAGCGATGTTCCCCAGGGTAAACCTGTCCCCTCCTGGCTGCCAACGGCTCTGCTGCAGAGACCGCAGACGGAGCTGCTCTGCTGAGAGGAGCGTGCTCCCCTAGCTCCCTGCCTCCTTCCCTTCTCTCTCCGTGTTCGCAGGTACTAGGACAGTCACAGCTTGGTCCCACGGGACTCGGGGTCTCCAGCACCTTCCCGCTTCCCTTGCCCTGCCATGTGGGAAGCCGCACCCTGACCTCTTCAAGCTTTGACTTGTTTTTCCAAATTCGACTGGTTATGGGTAGGACATGCTGGGGCCTGCCGCCTCCTCCCGTCCCTTTGAACACAGACACGTAGGCAGCGAAGCTCGCTGAACGCAGCTGTACACCGCAGGATCCAGCCCTCAGACTTTCATGTGGAAAAACCGCAAGTCCATGAGTCACCTGGATTCAGCAGAGACATGGGCTGCAAACGCTCCTGTTCTCTTCCCTTTCTCAGGGGACAGACATGCTCCCAAGCCACCGTGCCTCCCTCCTCCTGCTCCAACAAATGGCATAAGCTCCTGGGGGGACAGACTCCTGCCTGCTGGGCTGTGCCGGGCTTTGGGAGCAGGATCTCGGACACTGACCTCAGGATGGGAGAAGGGGAGGTCTTCATACAACGTGCTGTGAGAAAGGGGAAGGAGAGGAAGGACAGGGATGTCTGGTGCCACAGCAGGCAGCTAGAGCAGATAGCTCCTGCAGAGCAGCCCGCAAATCACGGACACCCAGCACGCTTCAGCCCTGACTCCGCAGCAAAGGAGCCTGCCTCGGCTGAAGGATTCTCCATGTTCAGCATCAACCCCTTCCCTTTTCTCCTTTCTCAGAGGCCCCTTCTCCTCCTCATCTCCATCATCATCCCCGTCAGGCGCCCTCCTCCTCCCACCAGTCCTGCCAGTGCCTCTCTAAGGGTACGGGATGAGGGTGAATGGGGTGTGGGAATGCTCCAGCACTGGAGGTGCCATCTGACACGCGGGGTACAGAGCAGGGTGCATGTGGAAAGGACATTTCGGGGAAGAGGATATACATGCTGTATTACAAACAGGCACACCGCCTTTCAGGGCTTGGCACAAGCATTTCTCAACTTCCACAGCCCAGCTAGAAATCCCCCACAAAGGCCATTTTCTCAGCCAAAGAGACAACAGAGATCTAACACAAAGAACCTAGTACGGCCAGCGCACGGGTAACTAGCCTGCCCCCACTGCTGCCTCTCTTCCCCCTCCATGGAGCTGAGGCTAGCACGACACAATGTGTAATTAGGTTAACGAGCTAAGCAAGGATTTTAATTGGGATTCCCTGATTTACTACTGGTCTATATCCTCCTTTTGTTTTAATGTTGGTGAAGGTTCCTAAAAGCTGCCCTTGCTAAAGGCTCTGATATCAGAAAGGTCTTATGGACCTTTAATTGTATTTAATCATCAAGGTAATTAATGATCCTTAAGCAAAATGGAGATTGCATCTAGAGTAGTTCCAGTCTTGCCCTTCAGCGTCTGTTGTGTCTGGGCAGAGGCATCCTGCAGACACGTAAGAAGGGAGATGAAAAAGAGAAAGACAAAAGGATAGTAGAGAGAGGAGAGGGATGGAAAGAGAAAGGGTTGGGGAAAAAAAAACCACATTTAAAATGGAGAAGGAGCAGAACAGAAGGGAGGGAAGTGAGGAAAGGGAAACAATGCTCTCCCTTCTCATCATATGTGAGCACTGCCCTGACTCATGGCTGATTCACGTGATGGAGGGAAACCCAGGTCCCTTTGGCCACATGTTTAGGGTGCCCCATGGTGCTTCTCTGCCCTTCTTGCAAGCTATCCATCAAGTCTCCAGCTACCTGTGAACTAGCTTGAAGTCGCAGAGAGCTCTCAGTGGGTACAGCAGCAAGGCAAGGGTAGGCTGGCTTCCACCGCTGGACCCCAAGGGCACAGATCCAGCTGTGTGTGGGCCCTGGGAGCTCAGAGGACCTTCCTGGATTCACACACCCCTGCCTGAGCTACTGGAGTGTTATGCCACTGGGATGGCATTCCCCAAGGGGACACAAAACTACAAGCCATTTAACTCCAGAGCTTGAAGCACTCGCTCACAGGGGATGGCCAGCCTTCCCCACACCTCCACACTGCACAGCCTCACCAGGCACCCAGTGCTCAGTCTCCAGCAAGTTTACTCCTGTAAGACAGAAATCACCTGTTTCTGCTCTTCCCGTTTTTCCTTCTTTGCTTCCCACTGGCACCATTTCACACCCCGTTTTGCAGGAAGACATTTCCAAAGTTCAAAACCCTGAAAGGGAACTAGGGAGAGGGGGAGCAACGGGCAGCAAGTTGCAACACGTCCCCTCTCTCCCAGGCCACAACCATGCAACTCCCATCCCAGCTGAGGCCTGCAGCCAACCTCTCCATTTCTTCCAGAGCACAAACAAAGCCTGTCCAACCAGAAACTGGGCTGCCTGCTCCGACTTGCCCCAGAAATGCAGCTTCAGTCAGAAACACCATCGGGAAAGCAGAAAGGCCAGGGAATCAGTCCCTGTCACTCGGGTCCTATCAGCCAAGGGCCATCATCAACCCAGGGATGTGCACAGCAGGGAGAGGTGTGCATGCTGGGGGGGTTGTCTGTGCTGGCTCGTTGAGGAATGTACTCTGGCTGCCAGCCCTAATGACAAGGGATGGTTTAGTGCAGAAAAGCCATTGCCCTCCCCTCCTCCAGCCTCAGCAAGTGTGGGCAGGCTAAACGCAGCCGCTCTGGTGCGAGAATCGAGGACAGATGCAAACATCTGCACATGAACCAGGGGAAGGACCAGTGGAGACTGGCAGTGGGTTGATATTTGGGACTGCATGAGTTCCCTGGAGAAGAAAAATCCAGCTGTCACAGCAGGATCCACTAAAAAGGTTTCCTCACTCATTCTGGTGGATTCTCCATGGTTGAGCACAAATGAAAGGTCCTGGCGTGGTGGCAGAATGAGTCTGCTTTTATAATGTCACTGTAAATTAGCCCTAGCATGGCTTCAGATGGGACCTAGATTCCTGATTGGGAATCTGCTCCTTCCCACTCTGGAACAAGCCTCCCCACCAGGCAGGTTTCAGCTTGCTTGGGCCGTCAGCTTGGCAGCTTTCATTTCTAGTGGTTTCTTCCCCTTTATTGCCTACCTATCTGCCCCAGGGCTTGAGAAAAGGCTGCCTCCATCTTTCTACCATTAGCAAACATGCTAATTTTCCCCACTTGGAATATTTCATACACAGGCCCTTTTCTCCCACGCTTGCTCCCTACCCACCTTCTCTGTCCCACGCTGGGCTATGGCTACTGCGGCCGCTAGTCAGGCATGAGCGTTCAGGTGCCGGCAGGCAGAGGTGGGCAGGTAGTGTGTCTGTTCCCTCTGCTTTACCCCTCCAACCAGAACACACATGAGCAAAGAGGAACACTAGATGTGAGATACAGGGAGAGGCAGAGTGCCAGGAGCTGGTGTCACCCAGAAACATGGGACAAGGAGCAAGCCAGCACAAACACACAGAGAACAGCAGGGGAGGAAATTACAGGCTGGCTCGTGTCCCTAGCGGCCACAGTGATGGCCCTTGGAAAGCGTGGCACTGCAGTGGGGAGAAAGGAGAGGGCTGGAAAACTGGGAAAACGATCTGGCTATAGCAGCAGCAGGATACTGGAGCCAGCTGTGCTCCCACAAACACTCCCCTCTCTGCAGGCAGGGCAGGGTCTTGCTCTCCCTATCAAGGCTGATCTCTGCAGACCCCGATCCTGGGAAAGGCTAAGCTGATTGCAGCAGCCATGGAGATCTGGATCAATCCTCTCCTCCCTCCCAACACAAAAGATTAGGCTGCCTGATTGTGTCATTTATTGCCCTAAGAAAAACCCAGCCCATAAATGAGAAACCGTCCTGGAGACACAGCTCAGTGCAGAGCAGCTGGGCAGAGCAGAAGGAGAGCAGGGCTGGTGCTTCCCGGCCTGACCCCATTTGTGCAGGAGCTGCTTTAGGCTGGACCGTGGTGGGAAGCACAGCACCTTCATCTGTACCAACTGCCCTGGCGGCAAAGCCCCTGGGGGGCCTATCAGGCCTATTTTGCCCCACAGGACCCACACCCTGGTGCAGACCACATGTAGAGAGGACCCTTGCTCCTTGGGATGCTATATCCTGTTGGGATGCAGACTGCTGTGCAGGGTGACTTGCCGAGCAACCCATACTGAGAACCATAGCTGACATCACACACAGGCATTTAAAATTGTCCCATTGTCACCAGACCACTGCCTCCTGCAAACAGATGTCTGCAGTGAAGGAGATGCTGGCCAACATCAGCATCCGCAGAGCCGCGAGATCCTGACGCCAAAGGAGGAGGTGCTGGGCTCCTCTGTTTGCTAACTTCAACCTGGGTTGCAGCTTAGCTCTGATGCACCAAGCAGCAAAGCTCCAGCTCCCCTGCAGCTGTTTTTGGGAGCCAGGGCTGGCCTTCCAGCGGCAGGGTCCCGAGCTTCAGCGCACACCCAGCCAGGCTGTATTGCACCAAGGGAAGCCCAGGGCTCTCTCTGGAGCCGCTCAGCGTAGCTGCGGTGCCAGGGCCCGCTGGCACCATCCTGCCTTCTCCTGGGGGATGGCGTGCGGGGGAGGCAAGCTGTGCTGGAACTGCCTGCCGTGGGGTCCCTGCCAGCACGGTGATTTCCCTCTCGCGTGTCAAGGGCAGCCGCCAAAGAGCTGGTGGCGAAGCTCCCCCTCGGTCTCTCAGCCCTGCCTTCCTGGGAGGAAGGGGAAGGAGCATGGCAGGCTCAGAAACACGCTCAAATGCGCAGAAATGCACCTGACTTCCTATCTC
The DNA here is from genome assembly GCA_013400615.1 of Syrrhaptes paradoxus. Classification (NCBI taxonomy): domain Eukaryota; kingdom Metazoa; phylum Chordata; class Aves; order Pterocliformes; family Pteroclidae; genus Syrrhaptes; species Syrrhaptes paradoxus. The sequence goes on along the minus strand of VZTO01000679.1, from coordinate 31,328 downwards.
TTTCTTTTCCTTTTCTCCCACCCCCCACACTGGCTTTCGCCCTGCCCTTCTGGCACCTCTGCACACATCCAGGGCGCTGGGTGTGTGGGAAGGGGAGAGCTGGGGAGGCTCGATTGACCGCGTCTCACTCGAGAAACTTTTCCCTGCCGACCCCGCCTCGAAACATCTGCACTTAATAAACACGAATGCAAAGACGTGCAGCAACTGGAAGCACCACGACAGTAGTTTCGAGCCACAGCTCAGCAAAGAGCCCACGCTGTCCTTGTTCGCTGATGCCTGCTGAGGAAGGATCAGGCCCGCGTGTGCAGTATGCAGAGAGCTTGTTTGAAAACTGAGCTTGATCCACTGCCTTTGTTTTTTACAAAGAAGTGGAAATAGAGCAAAAGAACTTGAGGGATGTGGAGAAGTCACCGACTGAATACACAGCCTACAAAACCTCACCAAGACATTGTGACACCTCTGAACCATTGTTCAAACAGATTTTAAATAGAGTCCCAGGCCTTGATACGCTGAAGGAGACGAAGAATAAAATGAACCAAGAATTTTTCAATGCACACACTGAGGACAAATGACTTTTTCATTGATAATGCCAGGGGCTGAAGCCAGGGGATTCATCAACATGTTCTGGCTTCCCGCAGGACTGCAGGATTCTGCCCATGCCAGTGTTAAATAACACATTCACAGGAGCAGGAGTTCAAGCAGGAGTGCAGGGCCACCCAGCAGCCCAAAGTACCACATGAGCCATTGCCAGACGCACTCAGGAGACTCCAGCTTTCAGAGACAACTCCTCTTTTAGATGAATGGCGAGTAACTCCTGCAGTGCGTCACCAGTTTGCAGCCAGGTCACTTGGCTTGGATTGTCCACTGCAACACTAATGCTTCTGTCCCAGAGGAAGGCACTGCACTGGGAATTACCCCCAGTGAGCACAAGCAGCTGAAGGGGAGGCGATGGCTTAGCTTTTGTTTGGTCATTCCTGCTCTGCCTTATCCTCAGTTTTCGGTGCACACCCAACCCGAGTGCCAGGATGTGCCCATGCCAGGATGCCACTGTGCCCTGTCTGCCCTGGCTGGGCTGTGTGTTTTGCTCTTTATTCCCCTCAAGAGACTCTTCTCAGCCTCACTGCTGCAGCAATGCGACTCTTGGGACCAAGTCACTGGTCTGTGGGAACCCAGGCAAGGAGATGAATCTTGTAGAGACAGTAATTAGTTCTGTCATATTAATAAATTAATAAAGCTCTCATTTATTTTCCAGATTTAATCTCCCACCCCTGTGTTTTCTCTTCCTGTCACAAAAACACACTACTAAAAAATGTTGGTAGGCACAAGGAGTGATTGAGAGAGGCGGGAAGGGGATAAGGGGGCTCCAAGAAAGGGGCCATCTTCTGCTCTGTAAAGCTGTGTAGCATCTCCAGGAAAAGACGCCAAGCTACTGAAATGGCTCCTAAAGTTGCAGTGGTAGAAAGGTGAGAGGAGTAGAAACTCTGCCTGCACAACAAGCAGCCCCCCTCATGGAAAAACACAGCTCATGCCGCACAGTGCAGACATCTTCATCTTAGCTGGCTGTCTGCACTAACTGCGGAGTCGATGAAGAGAAATTTCTACCGCATAATTCACCCAATGTGCATAAGAAATCTACCTCAGGCTGGATGAATCTTAGCCTGAAAGTGCCTATTTATTTCCTTGGACGTGAAGGAGTCTGCATGGTTAGCTACATATTCCCATTCGATGTCAAAGCAGGGTCTTGCAGAAACCTTTCGCCAGTGAAATCAAGCCGTTCTCACTGACCTGGACTAGAGAGAAGGCTCTGCTCATTCAGTGACTTACCCAACAACTGCTCAAAGCACTTGTTTTGGAGACCTTGGTCTACGTTTTCTAAAGGGGCTGCCTAGCTGGAGACTTCATTTCCTGAGGGCTTGTTCTTGTCAGAAATTACTCGTGCTGGCCTCCTTACCGGGTCTTAACCTGGAAATCCCAAATCACAAGCCACAAGGGGACCATCAGCTGAACATACCTCCTCCTCCAGAGCCTCCTTGCCAGTACTACTTCTTGCCCAAATTTCTAAGCAAAGCACTTGAATTTTTTCTTCTCCCTTTGCGACCTACCCCTCTGTGAAAACTGACACTGCCTGTGGATCAGATTTCTGACTCATCATTTAAAGATGATGCATTTTGGCCCAATGCTCAACCCTGCCTTTGTAAAATGATGCTTGGCCTCTTCTCTCTTCCACCCCCTACTGCCCTCCTGAACTGCCAATCTATGAGACAGAGGCAGTGGCAACCCAGATACACTTGCTGCAGGGCAGGCGGCACTGACAGTCCGGTGCTGCAAGGACCTGTCCATGTTTCCCATCTCAGCAAAGAGAGGAGCTCAAGAGGAACATCCATTTAGCACTAATAGCAAGAGGAGGAAACTCGAGATCCTACTGTGGGCCATCAGGTCTTTCCCATTAGGAAAGCACACACCGCATCCTACATCCTTGAATGACCCTGCTCTTCCCTACCTTGCTTGCAATTTCTTGCTGGCAAAAAGGCAGAAAGATGGGAGGTTTATCGCTAAAATAAGACATGGTCAGACCAGGAAGAAGAGCAGGGACATTACAGGAGCCCTATCTATAATCAAACTCCTGCTCTAAGCGTTTCCCTCGTGTGCACCTGAGCCAGCAGGATGCTCACCTGTGCAGATGCAGCGCTACGCCGAAGTTTGCTCTCTGCCCTGCTGTGGGAAAAACCCCAGGATGGCCGTATATTGGCCACACAAGGTACAAAAGCAACAACAAAAGGCAGCAGCCCTTCCCTGCCCCCTCCCCGCTCCCCGCAGATGTCTCCAGTCTAATCCGCCCGGGCAGCCCGGTCCCGGAGCCCCCCCGCTCCGGCCAGCGCCGCACCCCGCGGGGGGCCAGCGCACCCCCGCCCCGGGCCGGCCCCGCGCACAAAGCTCCGGGGGCAGGGGAAGGGCAGGGGAAGAGGGGACGGGGAGCGGCCATTCCCGCCCGGCTGCCCGGGGGAGGGGACAGCTGGGCTGGGAGGCGGTTTTATCGCTGCTCCTGCCGTGAGCAGGAACAAAGCGATGGGGCCAGGAATGCAGAGCAACCAACAGCATTTCTATGCTAATGAGAGCTGCGAGTTAGATCCTGCCGCCCGTGGCAAATTGGAGAGAAAATCCAGGCTTGAAAGGATGCAACTTTTATGTCCGATGAGCGTCGCTGGGCTCCAACACCAGCCCTTCTCCCTCGGTTTATTTTTAATTGACTCCTACTAAGCCAGAATACATGTTCATCCGTTCCAAATGGAACAGCTGTTGAAACTGAAAATCAGCATCATAAAGTGCGGACGTAGATATTTTGTGGTGTTCGCTTCTTAACACTCCATTTCCAAAGCTCAGCAGCTTGCCCAGAACAAAGGCTGGTTTGGCAGCACATTCACCCCATCCTGCAACCCTTGTGTCCCCGTCGTGCTTGTGCCGCAAGGGCTGTGGGCTGGACCCTGCACTGAGCGGCACCTGCACACAGACGGTGAGATTGGAAAAAAGCTGTCCCACAGCCAGATACACTTCGGTCTTCCCTGTGCTACAGCCCCAGCAAAGAGCATTGTGATCAACAGGGTCAGAACGAAGGGTTCTCCGTCTTTTGCACAACTGTCCACCAACAGGCCAGCACACACAACCCTGCACCATCAGAAACAAGACCTGACAAGGCACTGGGCCCTGCAGGTGGACTGATGGACTCCATGACCTAATGCAATTGCTGGGTTTTAGCAGGCATGATGTTCTGATCATCACACAACAGAGCTGACATGCTGGCACTTGGTCCTTCTCACAAATAAACCATGCCCTCCTACACAATGAAAACACCAACTGGCTGTCTTGGCCATCCCACTGCTTAGTCTCAAGGGATAATAATCCAGAGACCTGGCACTGCAAAATATACTGGAGAACCCCACGGACTGCCAAATTCCTACAGCAATCCCAAGTCAACATGGAAATGCTGCAAATAGGAGCAACTGGGATCCAGCCCAGGTCCTGCACTCTGCAGAGCTTCAGGATCCATCAAAGCAGGGATTGAGTTCTCTGCTAACACAGTGCTGTGGGCTCTGGCTGGCTCTGAGTACAGGCAGGTTCACTCCTATCTTCCTGGAAAGAGACCATGTACTTTGAGGTGAAGAGCGAGAACAGCAAATTTCTAAGGCTGGTGGGCCTTAGAAATGTGTCTTTCCCAAATGAAAGGATAAAAGGGGCAATAAAAACTCCACAGGGACCAGGAGAGGCAGGATGCTGCAGACCAGGAGTCAGAAGAAGAGGAGCAATGCTGCAGATAGCCTGGCCATGGAGTCCAACTGCATATACCTGCTGGAAACATTCCTGTGAGCAGCAGGAATTGCTAATGGGGGAATCAAAGCTCAACCTTTCTCCCTTTGTTTGCAGCAGGTTTTCTACCCTAACAGTTGTAAAGGGCCTGGATCCCTAATACAAACAAAGCCAGATGGAAGACCCTGCAGGGAAAATAGCCCTCTTGCCTCCTACCTGTATCCTGGGGAGCAAAATCCAGCAGAGGAAAACCCCTTGAAGGAACAGGAGAATGGGGAGTGGATCTAGATAACACTTTGGGAGCATGTGCCAGCAGGGCTGCTTCTGTAAATAATGTTTCACACCAGGGGCATGCTGGGTGCCAGTCGTATCAGCTGCTTTGGCATTTATTAGGGTGGTTTGCTGGGAGCTGAGGTGTTTAGAAAACCTGTCACTGACCAGTGTATTACAATTTTAAAATAACCGATTAATTAGAAGCTGACCCTGAGCTTTCTTGAAAGTCTGGCCCTATCTGCCTAGCTCTAAAAACAGAAAAAGCAATTTTTATGTTTTGCCAACCAAACAAATCCAGCTTCAGACCTCTGATTAAATATTAACTACTTTGTTCAGACCACAAGCAAGATCCACAGCTATTTATTGCTCCAAAGGCAGCTGCAGCAAGAAACAAAACAAAACAAACAAAACCAGCCAGGAATGAACGGTGTCATCCACATCAACAAGTTTCCCATGTGTGCTTGAGTCAGCTTGAAGCCAGGAGGCATTTAAGAGCACGTTTCACTGGGCTCAGCGCTCAGGGACCCGGCGCTGTCGGTGCATTGCTCTCCTAAGCCCACATGCCTCCCAGCACCGACCGCTCCTCCCTGCACCGCATGAGTGAACCAACCACAGGCCCAATCCATAGGCTAATGACGTCAATGATCTTCGCTTTGGATCTCGCTGCAAAGCCTCTGTGATGCCTGCAGAGCCAGTATCACTTTGGGAGGGTAAACTGGTGGCTGCCTGATTTATCCCCCTTTCATCCCCTTTTCAACGCCCAGTTTGGTACCAGCAGAGGCCTGACAATGACACAGAAGGGGACGAGCGTGCACAAGAGGCACAGACCCCGTGGTGGGACTGCTGCTCTGAGCACTGCTCAGCCAGCACCGTGCAGCCGCAGAGGGCGACGAGGCTGCCGTCGCTGCAATGTTTGGCCCTGTGCAGTGACACAGGTGTAGGACACCGGTGAGAACCAAGGTCAAAACAACCTCCTTGTGCCAAGCCGCCCATTTCTTGCAACCCTGTTAAACACCTGATACGCCAGAGATATGTCTGTTTAAAAAAAATGATTGCACATTCCTCTGGAGGGAACAGCCTTCAGCCTTCCTCCTTGTCCCAGGTGGAAGGGCCATAGCGTGGGCACACGGGCTGTTCCCAATCTGCTGGCACGCACCCAGCAGCAGTGTGCTGGTGTACCCCGCTGTACGCCGGCAGCTGCCCAGCACTGTCCGATGGCATGAAGCCCTCGTGCAGCCGCCTCTCCTTAGGGCTCCTCACGTGCTTAGAGTTAAGCAAGGGCTGCAGGGAGCTGCCCTCCTTGCTGGGTATCTGCTCAGGCAGGTATTTGCAGCCTTCGATGACTCGAGGCCTCGCTACGGCCAGGCTGCGGTGGGTGGCTTTGTCCCATTAAGCGGCTAGGTAGCGTTCGCACCCTTTGTGTGCCCCATGTCTGTCTTTGAAGGCTTTTCCCAGGGCTTCCTAGTATCACTGGATGCCCTGGAGCAACAGGACAAAAGGTGATTGTTCCCCATCTTATTTCTAATTATTATTGGAAATAAAAAAACAGCTGTGCTTCTATTTGGGCGCTGAGCCAGCCCTGGTATCCCCCCCTCCACCGCCTGATTTCTCAGACATATGCTCAGGTTTCTGACGCACAGAGATCAAATAACCCATCACTCAGGGTAAGATATTATCCCCTATTACCAATTCAATGCAAACAGCTCTCGTCTTCCCCAGATTAAAAGCCAATTAAAGAACCTTGCTTTTCAAGGGGAGAGGAAACCAAGAGGAGTTTTTTGTGGGGTTTTTGTTGGTCTCTGGCAAGGAGGCAATATCCCCCATAAGTGTTATCGATGCGTTCTTTTCAAATCACATCGATTTTGCTCAGAACCATTTGGGACTCGTGTCTCCAGACAAAAAGAGAAATATAGAGAGGACAACAACAAAATCTCAACAACCTGTGTCCTAGAAAGGAAAAGGAAATTTTACTTGCTGGAGGATCAATGGTGTTTGCTTAAGTCAGCAATTGGTGTTTTGGGTTTCAGACCTTTCTCAGGACACAGCAGCCTTACTCTCAAGGTGAAGAGCGAGCTCATAAATCTGGGAGAAGCTTCAAGACCAGAATATGCTGATTCCCAACTGCAGGGAGGGCAGAGCCAACAGGAAAAGGGCATTTGCTCTGCAAACAAGAAGCAGGATGAGCGCTTGTAAATCGCTAGTCACAGGGGAACAGGTGACATTCAGTCCTGCTGCACTCAGAGCTGGGACACAAGGGGAGGAGAAAGGTGACTTTAAGCCAGCTCTGCTCTGCACTCACAAGGGCCACACGAGGCCCTGGTTTCTCCTCTCAGCTGCCAGAATAGGTCAGTGAAACCTCAGGTCTGACACTCCATCTCCCACAGCTCTCACTGGGAAGCCAAGACTCAGCCCTGGCCCCCAGTGTCTCCTATTGCTTTACTACCCCGGGAGCAGACATCCAGAGACATGTCCGGAGCAGGGGTAAAGCCAGAGATCAGAAAATCTCCCGGCTGGGACTGCAGCCAGCACAGTGTGACTGCAACACAAAGGTATACAGTGATAACTCGCTCCATCGATCCTGTTTCCCTACATTCAGTAGAAACAAACAAAAAGCCTCATCATCGAAAACCCCAGACTGCTTTTCCAGCAAGTATCGGACCCAAAAGGAGCTCTGTGTTTAGGCTTCCCCCAGCTTGCTGCTGCTGTACTTGCTGGCTGTTGACCCCAGGGCCCGTGCTGCTCGCAGCCCCATTGCCACCAGTTTGCAACCAGTGTGCAGAACCGCCCTGGGCTGGGCCCCGCCGCTCCTCTCTGCCACGGCCCTGCAAAGCCCTGCCGCTGAGAGCAGCCCTCCAGTGTGTCTGCCCAAGGTGAAGGGGTATCGAGTTCTTGACAAAGGGTGTTTAGCACACCCACCTGCTTCAGCAGGTAGGCAGGTGACCTCCTGAGGTGCTTTGCAACCTGAATTGTCCTCTGTTTCTATCAGGATGCTAAATTAGCACAAAAGGGTGTCTTTCTGCCAGTCTGTCACTTTGTGTTCGTTTGTTTTCCTCTGTCACACATTAGCCTAGATGCTACTGTTTACAAGCAGATATATTTATTGTTTCCTCTTTTGTTTGCTTTTTTAAAGCCATTTCCACTTGAAATACACCAACACACACACAGACACAGGCGTACATACACAAACACCGGGGCACCGTTTTCACCAGCCTTACTCTCTCTTCCAGGCTTATTTCGTGAGCAAGCCTAGGCATAACTGGGTCTGACAAGTGACTCTCTGCATTAAAACCAACAGCCAGCCTGCCAGCAGCCTCCTCTTGGTTGCACACACAGGCAGGCGGAGGGAACCTGCCCAGCTCCCTTGCAGGGCCGGGGCTCAGCTGGTGCAGAGGCAGAGCGGGAGGCCAGGTTGTGCCTGCACTGCCAGCAGCACATCTCAGCCCGTTTGCCAGTCCACACTTGCCCACCAGCCAGCATGTTCCCATGCAACCGCAAGTTTTGCATTGGGAGAGGAGGGGCCCGACCACAGCCCAGCGTGCAGGAACCCAAAATCTTGCTCCCACTGTCTGGGCTGAGCATTGAGCACAACCCAAGCCACCCACCAGCAAAATTCCCCATGCTCAGCATCGCACGGGTGACTCCAGCCTGAGCTACTGCTGGACTGAGAGCCACCAGCCCAGGCAGAAGGTGGGGAAGTGGGGGGACACAGGGCCACAGCGTGGGGGGGACTCAATCAGCCTCTCCCCTGGGTCAGTAAGCGTGCTGCAGTGGCACGTGTGCCAGCGATGGGTGCTAGACGGGAACAGCACCAGGGATGGGGGAGAGGCAGAGACACCTCCCAGCACACGCCTGCACAGCCCCAGCCCATCTCGCTGCTGCTGCATACATGCACAGGAGACCCAAAACCACGGGGAGAGATGGGAAGGGAAAAGGGGGCAAGCAGGAAGAGCCTGGGGACAGGACAGCCACGTCCCCAGGGGGAAGGGAAGGATGCAGTGCTGGCAGGATCCCTCCCTCTCCCCTTCATTTCCACCCAGGAAAAAAAAAAGGAAGACTTTTCCCTGCTTGCATTTTTTTCCCAGCGTCCCCAGCCACCGCTGGTGAAACCCCATCTCAAGCCACCCCGTCGCCATGGCAACGGGACGAAAGGAACAGATGGTCCTGGCCAGCCAAATCCCAATTCCCGGGGAAGCAGCACAGGGGATGGGGCAGGGCAGGAGTGGGCCCTGGCCACACGCCCAGGGGGACAAAGGGGTCACCCCCCTCACACTCCTCTCCCTCTTCCTCCAGCCATGGTGACATTCGTAGGCTTGGTGCCACCTCGGGGTGGCCTCGCAGGAGGGAGGGACACGCATGCTCCCCTCCTGAGGGGCATGACCCCCCTGAGATCCACCATCCCATGGCATGGACTGCCCCAGCTGCGGGAAGAGCCACGTTTCTGACACATGCAGAGCATCTCCCTGCACACCCTTACCAAACCTCAGCCCCTAAGACAGGGGGATGGCACCGCAGGTGGGTGCAGGGGCCAGAGCTTTTCATCTGTGAAATGAGCAGGCACAGGGCTCAGCTGGCACAGCCTTGCTGGTCTCCCAGACGGATTCATCTGAGCAGACGGGGGATGAGGACTGGGGTGGGTGAAGATAAAACTCAGCCACTAATCTCCCTGTGGATTAACTGTCAAGCCTGTCCACGTGGGGCCACGGTGTGGGGCTTTGGAGCAGACAAACATCTAAGCCCTCCTGGAGATACCCACGACTCCTCTGGAGCGTTTGAGAGAAGCAGCCAGGCATTCCCCAGGCACCCGGAGAGCAGAGGGTGTTTCTCAGGGGCACAGACCTCTTCCCCCCTCATCAGCTTTGCAGATTGAGCTGCAAACCCAACACGGCTTGGTGTGGTCAGCCCCGTAACTGGTTGCATTTTGGGGGAAAGCAGCAAGGGTGAAGCTACACTTCAAAGCCTACAAAGCTGTCTGGACCTGCAAAGGGGAAGGACTCTCCATGGGGAAACCCAGGTTAAAGATGCCAAGGACATTGTTGCGAGAAAGAAAAAGAAGTGGCTTTTCCTTTAGGAACCTTAGCCCCCAGCATAGGCTGTCTCAACTGCTCAGACCCATTTTCTCCTGAAAAACCCAAAGCAACTTTAACTCTCCAGAGCCCGTTTTGGAGCTGTTCCCACCATTATCACAACTTCCTCAGCTCCAGACAAGCAGTCTCTGTGGACTGAGCTTTGCAGCCCCGTACCCTGATCCGCCGGGGCCAGACAGCTGCTTTTCTTGCCCAGAGTCCCAGGGAGCTTTCGTCCCACCTGGGAAACAGCGTTTTTCAGAACTCAAGGGCCCGAAGAGGCTGGGGGTGGAAGGCAAGCAAGGGCTGCAGGAGAGATGCGCATGTTGGGAGGCTGCGGGGAGCGCTGCGGGGAGGGGGGAGCTAAACCCCCTCCTGCCCAACAGCCCAACAGCCTTCGCTTCTCCCTGCGCCAACCGCTCCTGCGCCAAGCTGCTCCCTTTCCCGTGGCCCTGGCACGCTCAGAGATACTGGCCTCGGGGGCCCAGCCCGGCCCAACCGGCTCCCAGCCCACACCCGTGAGAAGAGCGAGAGCCCGTCCTGCCTCTCAGGTGCGGCCCTTCGCCTCCGGGCTCCTGCCCAGTAAGAGCACTGGTGCCAGCTTGGATGCAGCCACTATTGCAGGAGCTGCTGGGCACCAGCACCCTGCCAGGAAGGGCAGCGGTCTGTGGGAGGCTGCAAAGCCTCCCGGTGTGGACAGGATTGTCCATAGCACCCCTTCTCTTGCTTCCTCTCCTCCAGAGGGGGTTCCCAGATTTATTTTTTTTTTTCTGCTGGTGTATGGGTTCAGCCCTTTCTTCCCCAGCCAGGCAAGCCCTGGAAAACCACATCTTTTCTCTGCAGAACAGGTTGGGCGCAGGAGCAGCTGTACCCACTTCCCACACACCAGCACAGCCCAGCCTGGCCCACACCCTCCCCCTGCTCCAACAGACCATCTTTTTTTTTTTTTTCCCTCTGCTCTCTTTCCTGGATCAAGCTGCCTCCCCTCCCTGTATTACCAGCATTATTCAGCTGCTAGATAAGAAGCTCTCCAGCAGCTCTTTATTAATCCCACTGGAGGCAGGAAGAAGGCAGAGAGAAAGGACTCAGCATGGCCAGGACAGAGACAAATGTTCTACGGAACACCTCTGCAAAAGAGAGGCATGTCTTTTTCCCAGAAACTCTCATGGGAAGCTTGGGTAATAATTAACAATTATCGAACTTTAAACCCTCCATTTCTCTCCCTGTCCTGACCAGGATTTTGTAATAACTCATCCAGTCTGAAACACTCCCAGCCTGGTTTGCTGGGACACTGGGGCAGAAGGGGTAAGGAGGGGGATGCGGATACCCTGGGGGATGCAAGAGGCAGTTGCTGAGCCTGCCACTTTGTTGCTTTTGCACTGAGCTGCAGTGTCCCAGCTCCAAGCTTCCAGGGGGCTTGGATACGCAGCTCCTTTCCCTCCTTCAACGCATCTTCCAGCTCCTTTAGCCCCAAAAATAAATGGCTTGTTGTGGTACCCATCTTCCTAGGGAAGTTTCCCCCAGCCTTGGAAGACCAGAGACTCTTGCATATGTCTAAAATCGTAACCTACCCAAGAAACAGACTAGAATGCGTTTATAGCATAAAGACACTTGTTTAAATCCATCTGCTGTCTGAGGCGACTATAATCAGTACCGTGCGATGGCTCACACATGAAACAAGTTGGATACCTCATGGGGTCTGGGTTTGCATTGCTACCTGCCCTCTCTTAAGGAAGGACCACAGTTTTTGAAGTGCTTGTTCATGTAACAGGGTATTGATGTTACCTGCATCCTATAATGGGGCAACTCAGGTGTTATGGAACTTGCTCACAGCCACCTAGGAAATCAGTGGGAAAAGCAAGACACATTGCAGATACCTGGAGACTTGATGTCACTGTCCCCAGCACGCAGCCAGCCTTCCTGCCTCAGCATTCACAGCAAATCCCCCAAGAGCAGGGATGAACCCCTGGTGCCTGTCGTGCCTGGTGCATTGTCCAGCAAAGAGCCAGGGTGTGGGTGGGTGGGAGCTGCCCCGGGCTGGCAGGGCAGCAGGGGTGTGGAGGGCTGTCCAGCCCACACCTCTCACCTACCTGCACCCCCAGACAGGGACTGGAAACCAGAAGAGACCCAAATGCAAAACTAGTGAGTGAGAAATCAAGGGCAGGGAGGCCAATGGACCATCTTCACCCACTTCCATGATTTCAAAAACCACACATCAGACACTCACAGCAGTAGGAAACTGGGGCCAGTCTTGGCACTGACAGAATATTTGTACTTCGATCTATGCAAAACAATTTCTTGTCTTCTAAAATCCCTGGGCAAGGAGCTGCTGGCTCCTCGCTGCTATGAAAAACGACAAAAGAAAGGGGAGCCACCTTTCTTTCCCTGTGCTTTGCAAATGGTCCTCTGCTTGTATAGAGGGATGTCGGCAAGATCAGTTGTGCAAAGTGCCCTGCAGACACAGGGCAATATGAGGAAAGAAAAGAGGGACTGCTACTGGCAGCTTTTGACAAGGAAAGGCATGCAGAGGTGAAGTGAGCTAGCCAAGGACATTCCAGGGAGCTTGTGGCAAAGCCAAGAAATGATGCCAGCCCTTGTGAGCTCAGCCTGCCTTTGCCATCACCTCTAGGCCATTCTTTCCCTTTAAGTAAAAGCTGATTCACGCCCGGTACAAGTCAATGTGAGGAAGCAGATATTCCCATTTCCAGCGAGGTACCGTAAGGTATTCCGCAGGCATGGCAGCAGTTCAGATGTCAGGAATACAAAAAAGTATATATACCTAAAAAGAATTATTTTAGCTTCATATTTCCAAAGAGAATTTAGAGCTACTGAAAGGTCTCAGATCAATACCAGCAAAACTGCAAATTGGAGTCCTCCCCTTAGCCACAGAAAGGGTACAGCTGAGACAGCATCTGCACAAACAGCCTGCCCACAGCCTCTGCCAGCCTGCCTCAGCTCTGACCTTGAGGAGCTGCCTGGAAGTGCAAGAGGGAAACTCCCCCTTCCTCCTTCCTCTCCCCTCCCCAAGCAGCCCTGGGCTTTTGTTCCCCAGCAGGGAGGTCCCTGCTGGTTTATTTTACTCGGGTACATTCTGTCTAGAGAAGAAACTGAGTCTTGACAAACTCATTCCGCATGCACACCAAGAAGACCTGCTTCATCATGCGGGTAGAAAGACGTCCTAAGGGGTTCAAGGGGATTTTGCAGCACAGATTTTGAGGCAAATCCAGCCCTAGAGAGAGCTTAGCTACCGGGCTGGCTCTGGCATTTCGGATGGTGAGATGCAGTTGCCTGTTCATGTGCTCCACTATAAACTGGCCTTGCTTCTCCACTGCCCCACAGCTGTACACGTGCTCGCCCCCATGCCCCAGGGACCGTTGAAAACTGCATTATAGGCTCTCCCCATACAAAGTTTGGATCAATACAGCTGTCAGGCTTTGGCCACATTACCCCTGCTAATTGTTATTACAATAGGCAGGCTGCAGCTTTCACTCCATCTCTCTGTTGCTTGTCATAACGGAATCAAAACCTCTCCCGCTCTCTCTTTATCATGGAGCGTGACGGGAGCGGAGGCGCTGGCAACCACGCGGCCTCCAGAGACTACAGATTCCTGTGGATCCGACTGGGAAGCTTCGGCAGAGGGGTGGGAAAAGAGCCCCTCGCTGCCCAAACCCTCTGGCCTGCCTTTGGCCAGGCAGGTTAACGGGAGAGCCAGCAGGGCAGGGACCTGGCTGGGCACAGCAGGGACACAGCCATGGGGACTGAGGGTGCTGGCAGAGCAGGTGCTGCAGGAAGGAGGTGCAGGGTTAGGCTACAACCAGAGGTAGCCACAGCTTGCCCCAAACCCCTGCCCACACCTTGCTCCCTGCCCGCGTGCAGCAGCCCTGCCAGCAAGAGGCCATGCGTGTCTTGCTCACACCGGCTCCCCAGGCTCGGCCAATTTATGGAGTCGGGGTGATCCATGGCGGGCAATAGATACAGCATCTGTGATTTGTTGATCATTATCAAACGGCAGTAATGCAGGGCTGAACTACCCAGACGAGAGAAGGATCGGCAGCCCAGACCTACTCAGCTCCCCAGAGACTGGCCATAAACAAAACTTAAATAATTAGTGTGCTTGGGCGGAGATGCAGCCTCTAAGTATTCTTAGGTTCACGCAAATAAAGGAAATAAATTCTTGGAAGGTGCCAGGCTGGATGGGGCAGAGGGAAGCTCATTTTCCACATCACTTGAGAGCAGCCATTATAAATCTCACTGAAAGATGCACCTCCCCAGGCTAGCTGTATTTTTAAACTCCAGGAGAGAGAAAAAACACACTTGAGTATTTACACCACAGGCAAAAAAAGGTATTTAAAAATTAGGGTACACTTTTGAAAGCCTGTTCCTACCATGCCAAGAAAGAAAGAATTTTCTTTCTATAGTGTGATAGATAGAAATATTAGCCCCAGAGAATTCATTCCTACCACCATCCTTCTGCTGTAAGCTGAGAAACCAAACTCCCAGAAGGACTGTGGGCTGGGGGAAGTCAAGGGATAAAGGTTCTTTCACTGGCAAATTGCTAGTTCAGTTCCCAACTGATTCAGCAGCAAATGAAAATCAGCTCCACTGAATCCTGAGGGGTGACTTCTGCACTGTCCCTGCTTATCTGGTGTCTGGGACCACATCCCACGGGAGATGAGACGACACGGCTGTATGCGGCAGCACCGCACGGGATCAGCAGCCTGGTTTGCTGGGCCAGGAGCCCGGCAGTGTAACCAAACACAGCGGGGATGGGACACCAGGGCACAGGGACCTGCTCGTGGATGTCAACTGAAGGACGTGGCCCTGGAGCTGGAGCCAGGGCAGATCCCACGTGGTGCTCTGCCCACTGGAGCAGTGTGTCCCAGCCCTTCTGCGTGTAAAGGCCATGTGAGCTCTGGGGCAGGGAAATCCATGCACCAGCTTGTGCAGCATTGCCAGGACAGTTTCCTTTCTGAGTCTTTGTTGCTCCTGCAGTCAGTTAGCGTTTCCTTCCCCGCACAGGGTGGGGAGTGGGGTGGGCTCCTCTTTTGGCAGTTATCTAGGAAATCTTGTCAAGGACTGACTGATCACAGGTTGACTGATCACAGGTCAAACAACGCTGCCTGGCAACAGCCTGACACAGGACGATGTTGAGAGTTCTCAGGGGGGTCCTAGAGGACCCAAAGATAAACTGCCAGAGCACCGCCTTCCTCTGCAACCACTGCAGCTTTCCTCCTACCAAACCCAGTCCTGCTCCTCTCGGGTCCTCAGGCACTGAGGACATTCCCCTTTTCACAGGCTGTGCTCTATGCAAGCCTCCCTCCTTCCCATCCCTCCCACCCCTTACCAGGACTGCTGTCATACTCCTAAAAGGATCCTATTCAGCTTGTATCAAAGGGATACATGCGCACACCCATGAGGCATCAGAGCATCAAGCAAATCCCCAAACAAGCTGCCTCTAAAGATCAGAGCACGCTGTAATCACTCCTTCTGCACGGAGATCCCAATAAGCCCTCCCCCACTTTCTCTGGGTTCTTGCTGAGCACAAGCACACAAGATACGTTTTGAAAGCTCAGTCCCATCACTAGTGAAGTCTCTATATAAAACTTGCACACACAGAGCTTCTGGCTTCTCCTTGTTCCCTCGCAAGCCCTCTCCTCCATTTCTGCACACAGCAGATGTTCAGAGGCTGCAGGAAGGAGGGCACTGCTGCTGCCCTGAAGGTCTGGGTCTCACATCCCCACCTGCAGCTGGGCAGCAAGAGGAGCTGCCGCAGATGTCACAAGCAACAGCAGCAGGTCCCCTTGCCCTCGCCGCCCTTCTCTCCCTGCTTCCCCCCAGGAGAGAGCAGAAAAGCCATGCAAGCCTGGGGAGAGGGGAGAGCTGGCAGCAGGGTGGACATGCGTGCACAGTGACAAACACCAGGACAGAAGTGGTGCTCCGGTACATGCGTGTTGATTCACGTGTTGGTGCATATGAGTGTCTTTCGTAACCATGGCCTCAAAGAGGAAAGCAAGAAGCCTTTTCTAAAGCCTTTTGTAAGACACCATGTGCTTTACCAGTATGACACAACAAGCACAGCACTTGGCTTTGAAGTCGTGATGAGAGATGTCCTGTAGATTTGGATCCTGGGCTGCCCTTTTTTCAGCACCTACCACCTGGGTCTCAGCCTCTTCGTACGCAAAAATGAACTCATCCTTCCCAAGTAAAATATACAGAGCTCCAGTCTGTCCAGCGGTGGGGTGCCACGCACAGACTAACCCAGCAGCACTGCCTACAAAGCCAAGAGGGGTCCTGTATCCAATGGAAACTGTGGCAGCTGATATAAATTACAGTATGGCAAGGATGCTGCTATGCAACACATCTCTGATCCTGAATGACCATAAATGGGCACAGCCTTGGTTCTCCCCCACACCCAGAAGATACCCCTTCCTGCAGCTCGGTCCCTAGCCACCGTGCTGGTGCAGCCGACACGGGGAAGAGCATGAATGGGCTCAGTAATGAACAATTTGTGCAGCTGTACACCACCAAATTTTCCTCTAATTTTGGCACCCCTAGGCTAGGAAGGTCATTGGCACAACTGCTCTGGTGGGAACGTGGCTCTGGGCTTACCTGCAAGCGGTCTCAGTGCTGATTATCTGGCCCAGCAAAAGTCAAAGAATAAAGCCCGTTAGATGCCTCTCTCTAAGAAAAAAAGTAGCCCTAGCTTGGTGCAGCTTAATTCTCCAGTAAAACCAGCCTATTCCTGACTGCAGGCTTCATATGGATGTTTAATGTGCTGGCAGCAATGTGCACCCTTCTCCTGCCCACCCCAGCGTTCACTTTGCTGGACATATGGCACTCATCCGTCTCTGGCACAGCGGCTGTAGCTCCAGCAGTTCATGAGGAAATCTGGGGCTGTAGCACATGGAGGGACAGTCTCTTTATCTCTAGTCCTGGCCCAGTGAGAAGGGGAGGAGGTGTTTCAAGGCAGGGGGGGAACCTCCATCACGGCCACGGGTTTGGGTGAGGGGTGAGTTATTATTCCACAGTGTGCTGACAACTCACCCAGCCCCGGACACTGAGCTCACCAGCTCATTTGTTTGGGCTGTTCAAGGACGGGGCAGGGTTCATTCCTTCCTTGCTGCTTTCCCTTGCCCTGAGTGCTACAGTGTCTCGCACAGGCCAGCATAACCATTGTGTATCAGGCTGCTCTATACAGAAACCTGGACAAGGCAGTGACAGAAACCCTGACCTTTCTCCTGAACTATTGAGCTCTGTGTGCCTCCCAGTAAACCCTGTTCATCATATTAAACTCTCCCCTAGGTCTGTGACTTCCACCCATCATGGACTGCTGGTAACCCCTGGCTTTGCTAGGACACTCAGCACAACAGCCTCTAATTATAGAGCTCTGCTTGAGCTTGGGAGTCCCACCAGCCTCTTCTACACATCAGCATTAGACCCAGAGTCCATAGGCAGAACTCTGCCCCGAGACTGCCCTCGTGAGCTGTCTTTCCTAGGGACAGTGAAAATGGTCAGTGAAAAGCTTCTCCAGCAGTATCCCCCTCGGTCCAGAGGGTATTTTGCCAGGGAATAAGAAATGAAACCTGGTTTTGCCAAGTGTGGGATCCTCAGTGCAAAAAGCAGATACCTACAAGGCCAGCTGAACCCCAGTGCCCCTGGACCTACACAATGTGGCTCAGACCCTCCTCTCCAGCAGCCTGTTCTGATACCATGGCTTTAGCCTCCCATAGAGAACAAGGCTGGTTTTGCTCTCAGGTGGCCACAGGGCTCTCCGCTCCAGCCCCCTCGTCTCCCGCACAGATGGGCCTTTGTGCTGGGAGCCGCTCTCGCCTGTCACCAGAGCAGAAACGCTGGATGTTAGCCACTGGCTGCGAGCTGCATGGACCCTCTGTCACTGCCGGCCATGCCTCCGGATGCCTCGCTCCAGCACGGGAGGAGGAAGGGATCTTCCATGGGAAAGGAAAAAGAGACTCAGTCTGATTATGGGGTTTTCCCAGGTAGAGAGAGAAGTGCTGAGAAGAGAGATGGAGGCAGAGTCCCCTTGACTAACCAGGCTTGGGAGCACCTGCTGTCTCACAGCCAGGTGGTCCATCTGGTACCTGCCGCTGCTTCGAGGCAGTGAATGTGATTTGCAGGCCCTTCTGCAGCATTCCTGCACGGTCGGGAGCAGACGGAGGCACTTTGCCTTTTGCAGTTAGACAGGCAAATAGGCTGAAATGGGTAATGGAAAACCCAGTCCCCGTGTTTTCTCTTTCAGGGAGAAGAGTTGCATGGATCCTGCCTCTCCTGAGCTCTTCCCCTCGCCTACCTGTAGGTCAGATGAAGATGGAGAGCAGAGAGCAGTGCTTTACACCAATCTCCAGCTGAACTGGCTCACGGCCAGGGCAGGCAGGCAGGGACCCCCTGTCCTCCTGCGCTGGAGAAACAGCAAGGGGCTGAAGCTCTCTCTGCCCAGTAGCTGCTCTTCATTTGCCTTGGGATTGCTGCAGAGCCGAGAGCCGCTGCAGCTTTTATGATGCCAGCCTGCGTGAATGGCTGCATCAGCCCCAGAGACGGGGAGAAACAGCAAATGCACAGAAAGGCATTAAACTCCCCATGCTTCCTCGGGTGCCCACGGAGGCAGGGACACACAGAAATGACAGCACAGGGCATATAAAATAACGCAGTGCTGGGAAGAGCAGCCCTTGCGCCTGCAAATTTCACTTCCCATTTCTGTGTGTGACATAGATAAGATTGTAAACGCAGGACTTTAAACCTTGTATGGTGGCACAGGGGAAGGACAGGGAAGAGCCTGTCTGGCTGCCACAGACCCTTGTTCACAAGCTGGGGGGAAGCTGTCCTTCCTCCTCATGGATGATTCTTCTGCATTTGAACAGCTTGAGCACTTCTCTTCTGCTATGGAGCCAGGGGGTTCCCCTTGAAAACCAAACTGGGAGGGTACGTGCATGTGTGCTGGGAGGGTACGTGCGTCAGTGTAGCCTGGACTGAACCTTCACCAGGAGAAATGACGAAAACTGTAAGGCCAGGAGAATACTGTGGCTCAACAGCATCCAAGAGGAAAGCAAGGGGATGTATTATCAGAGGTTTAATTCCTTCGTTAAACACATTTTCACCTGAAACAATAATCTGGGCTAAAGAGCCCTCACTGCAGGGCTCTGAATTCTCTCTGCTGGGATGGCTGTGTTCTGGTAATTAACACAATAGGTGTCTCAAATGCAAATTGGGTCCCAGCTCCAGTGGCTGGCGGCACCAACTCACCCTGCATCAGAGCTGCCCTGATTTAATCTGACGTATTTGAAAAAGCAAGAAGATCTCTCGGGGTTGCTCAGATTGGAGTACCCATGTCCCTCTCTCATTTGTTTCTGCTTTTTGCACCGATATGCCTTGCTCACTTGTGAAAAGCACTGAGCAAGAGCCACCACAACCCTGAGCAACCACGTTGCAAGATGCACACCTTTTCTCAGAAGCCCTGAGGATTGTGCCCATCCATCTGAGGCTTTACCAACTCATCCCTGCAGCATACCCAGGGAGCCTTACTTCTGCTCTTCCAAAAAATCTTTTTCCCTTGGTGCTGCCCCATCATCTCCCCCACATGCCTGTCTGCTGGCGGTGCTGTGTAACTCCCCAGGGCACTGGAGCTGGGAAAAGCCTTCCCCTGGCTAGTGGTGGCCCCTCGCTGCTCTCCCCCCGCCTTAAGCTGGACTGTCCCCACTGTCCCCAGCCCTAGCAACACTAGCAGAGGGCAAGGGGTGCCAGTGGAAACATGGGCCTGGGAAGCAGGTCACGACAACCAGCTCTTCTGGTTCGCTGCGTGATTCAGCTGAGGTGTGAGCGGTGCCCAAAGGATCCTTCTGGTGCCTCCCTGTAAACTTGGCTTTGTGGCTGGTACAGTTGCAGCCCAAAGGAGGGGCGATGCGAGGAAAGATGTGCCAGGCTCCGCCAGCATCGGCATCTTGTCAGACACCAGTTAATTGCGAGCATTTGCCTCGTGCTAGATGTGTTGCTGGCTGTGGTAATGCCCCTGCTTCTGTACGTCTCTTTGGAAATGGATCCATGTGCAGTGGGCTGGGAGCTCTCGCTTGATTAGCGCTGACGGCTCAGAGAGCAAATAGCATTAACCATGGTCGTCCCCTGGCTCTGGCCACGGGGCAGACACCCAGACACCCTCCTGCTTGTGGGCTGAGCTGGCTCTCCGTACAGCCTGTCGCCTCACCCACGCTGACACATCCATGAGCTCATCAATTCACACCAGGTTAAAACTCGATGGGTCGGTTCCACCGCAACAAGCAACATTTAATGAGAAAATATCAGCAAAAGACACACTTTTGCTTCCTGAAATAGCCTGATGTTGTTGTTTCTGAGCTTTGGGAGGAGATAGGTGGGGGAAAGAAAAAATTACAACTAAGAACTCAAATCAGAGGCTGAATAAAACAGGCAAGTTTTTGTGTTTTGGGAGCTGCTTTGGGACATTAAAGCAGCTCTACAGAGTACAAGATGGATCAGATCCTGCAGTGACACGCTTTGACTATTCCCAGAATTCCCGAGAGCTGCTGTACCTCCCCAAAAAGGAACCCTCCCTCCAGCTGCAGCCAAGTTTGACCTAAGGCACCCAGGCCACCACAGCTCAGTCAACGCCGCTTTCAAGCGCTGTGATGGAAAAACCCTGTGTCAAAGCTTCAAACACCTCTCCAGCTATCCCCTGCTGAGGATCTCAAAGCACTTTGCAAAGCAAGACTCACGGGCCCCTCTCACAGCCCAAGAGGTAGCCCAGTGACAGCAGACAGGAATCTGTCCCCAGACAGAGGGGAGCGTTTGGCCCAGACCTGCAGATGCAGGACGCAGCAGAAGATGAACGCCTCTGCTCGGCGAGGTTGCCTCTCAAGCTGTACCGAGTTTCATGGCGGGGATAAACAGACAGATTGTTAAGACTCGTCAGGCATAAATTTAACCGCAAGTGTTCCTAACCTCTGAGGATCAACCGCCTAGGATCTCTCCTCCCCAGCACCCCACAGCTTTTCAACAAGCCCTGTTTATGAATGTCTCGAAGCCCTACTGCTGCAGCCTGAGTTGACACCTGGTTAATGGTTCCAAACGGACGGGCAGGCAGATTTGCATGGGAGGCTGCAGGAACCCTGAATGGAATCCGTTCTGGGCGATTGAGCCGATCACACTAAAGACAACTGGTAAAGCAGATTTTTATAAGGGACTCCTTACAGCTTTTACAGCAGGGAACTTTTATTTCCTTATCAGAAAAAAAAGCTAACATTGTCAGAAAGGGAAGGCAGTATATGTGGATGGGAACGAAATGGCATTGATCAGATGAGCATGGAAGATTTTCCAGAAAGCAGGTAGTGTCTCCTGCCTTCCTCTCTTGGATGCTAGGTACAAGACCATGTTTTCCAACAAAATCCACAGCTACTAATTCGCGTATAATAGAGGATCCTAAGTTCCCCTCTGCCCTTCTCCTTGATGAGCAAGCTTGACTGCATTCAAAGCTTACATATGGCTTGTTACATATATATCCTCAGCTGATTTTGGCACACTGCATTGCGAACTTGAGGAACTACCTGCTTCAGTATGGCACTCAGACCTGTGGTTGAGTAAGGTGTCGGTCTGCTGTGGCTTTGTGCAGCACTTGGCACAGTACTGTGCTGCTCCTTCCTTACAGCTCTGGGATGTGTCCACAGTACAAATAAGCGCAGAAATGAATGAAACAAATGAATGACTAAATACGTAATATAAGATTCCTGCAAATGCGGTGTATCTACCACTAAATTGGTCCATCTGAGTTTCACCCACACAAGCTTCAGCATGCTCGGTTATCACAGACAGGGGTTGGGAAGGATGATCTTCCTGAGCATTGCAGAGCTGGCCGTACCCTTTCCTTGGCAAGGCACCACTAGATGCACCACTGGCTTATCCTGGCAGAGCTGTCAGCCGGACAGTGCAAGACAAACTATCGGGCTACTGCAGAGTGGCAGGAGACAAGATTGCCTGACTGACTGCTGGCAGCAAAGCCTCGAGAACAGCCAAAAATAGAGTAAGTGGGAAAAAAAAAGACTCTCTTGGGAGGACAAGGTGAGATACCAGACTGCCCCAGGGTCATTGTCTGTGTGTCTCTGTGGTGACAGCAATCCCTAGAGGGACTGGGGGAACACAGACCCCTTTTAGTTTACCCAGCACAGTCACCACAGCATTACTACACCTCCAGTGCCTTTCCCAGGGGTTGTGGGGAGGTTTTCCTGCATGAGGCTGCCTGGTTGAGGGGTGAGAAGTAGGGAAGACCAGGTGAAGAATGGCGTGGAAAGTTCTGAGCCTCCTTGTGAGGAGCCAGAGCTCAGCCAGGCACCTGCCTGGTAGCACAGAGGAGTGCAGGAGCCCGAGGCTGTTCCTTCCATCACCTCTTTTTGCAATGCACAGCAGATCCCTTTGTCCTGAGAATATAGAGTTATACCCAGACCTGGTGTCTCATCACTCTGTTAACCTTTTCCCTCTCACAGTCTCCCTGGTTTCTTGACCATCACCACCTCCCATTTCACCTCTGTCCTCATCCATTTTAGCTGGACCATCCAGTCACTGTGCTCTGTTGATCTCCCATGCCCTGGATGTTATCATCTGTCCTTGCCAACACTGGGGAACCCTGGGCCCTAGCACTTGCTCAGATGGCTGGTCTTCTGGCCCAGACCTTGCTAAATGCAGCCACATCTCAGAGTCACAGCCCAGCCAGCCTGGCTGCTCTTGCAGGATGCTCCTCCAGCCCAATGAGAGGAGGAGCGGAGGCAATTCCACCCTGCCTTCCCTGCAACTTCTCTCCAGTGCAGACCCCGCTCCTTCTGCAGGCACAGGCTGCCACTTACCCCTGCAGAAGGCTGCACACCGGCCCAGGGGTGGCACATATGCCCACTGCCACAAACTCCAGACCCAGCCACCAGGAGCACAGCCTCAAAAAGGCAAAAATCAGTTCTGCTTGCATTCCCCAGTTCATTCACAAGCGCTGTAAGCCCAGACCACGGGTCCCCCTTCCGTGTCTCCAACAGCCAACTCCAGAAAGCCCTCCAGGATAGCATTAACCCATTCTGCAATGGAGCAGAATGGAGTCCCCCCCGGGGCACTTCGCAAAGTGGGTCACTCTAAGAGCTGTGCTAGAGCTTGTCCCTGGGCAGGACCAAGCCCTGGGGTGGGGACACACGAGCTGTTCTGCAACCGCCAGGGTAGGTCGAATGAGCTGGGGAGAAGTCGATCCAAATCTCTGCCTCCTTTCCAGGGGTGGATCGGAACCAAAGGGATGGATCAGATGCCATCACACATGCAAGTGCAAAAGCAGTGAAAGGAAGGTCTGAAACCTGGGAGCAGTCCAGCCCATCCGCAAAAGAACCCGTAGGAAGTGTGCATGTTGAAGGGAGCTGGGATTTCGGGGATGCTGGACAGATGAAATCTTCCATCTCTCCTTTGCAAACATCTGTGCTTATCACCCAGCCTTGTGGCTCCCTTTCCCGGGAAGCCTGGCTGCTATGCCTCGCTAGACGTTGCTCGATCCAAAAAGCAAACAAACCGACTCAGCTCCCAGGACTCCGGAGCCCACTGCCTGCAGCTGCTTCCAAAACAAACGATCGTGTTGTTCCTCTCCAAGCCAGAGATGAAATCGGCCCCGACTCTCTCCCACCCTCGCGCAGATGCTTCCACACCTGCTCCAGACCCGGACGCGCACCCCAAAAAGCCGATCCCATCCTTCCCCGCCACTCCGCACCATTCCCCGCACCCCTGTCCCCCATCGACACCCCGCAGCCCTCCTGCGGGGCCTCCCCGACCCCCGCAGCGCCCCGGCAGAGCCCACCGCCTCCTGGGGGGGACCGGCCGGCAGCGGCTCACCTGGGAGGAGCGCGGCCGCCAGGATGCAAACTCCGATAGTCCACCAAGATGCACGGCAACTTGTCTGCAGCTGAGAAGCCATGAGAGTTCCTTAGAAGAAATGGGCAAGGGTCGGTCTGGCAGCGTCGCTGGGCCCCCCGCCCTCCCCGCCCCCGGTGATGCTCAGGTCTGCTTAAAAAAAAAAAAAATTAAAAAAAAATGTAGGTGCAGGAGGACAAAGAGGCGGTGCGCCCAGCAGGCAAGCCGGCGGGAGGACGGGCGGCCGGAGGAGAGCTTCGCGCATCCGCAGGGGCCCCGGGGCTCGGCAGGGCGCGGGGCCCCTCTCCGCGGGCGCGGGGCGCTCCGGCCGGC
>VZTO01000678.1:12117-91297 GCA_013400615.1 Syrrhaptes paradoxus | reverse complement strand
AGGAGAGATAGCTTGTAACTTCTGAAAATTATGGTTATTCATAAACTCAATTAAATTCAGTTTTGATATGAGAACTATGTTTAAAGATCAAAAACTCATCAAATGAAATTCATCACTGAGTTTGATATGCCCTAAAAATAATACATAATGGCTTTTTTAGCAAATTTGTGCCCTTTTTTTTGTGTGGAACTTGCATAATGAAGCTCACACAAAAAAACAGGTGTGGGGAAGAAATGAATCAAAATGTTGCATTTTGGATTCCTAGTGAGCCTAATTAGATTAAGAAGAAAAATAAATACAATTTCCTTTCTTTAAAGAGACCTCTTGTATGAGGTTTCAGTAAACTTGGTTGATTTGGTTTTCAGAGTCCTGACAGGGTAGCCAATCTTTTACTGCTAGCTTTGGTCCAGGATTCAGCTTTCCAAATAAAGAAATGCCGTTCTGCAGAAATAAGCAGAGAAAGAACTTGAAAGAATGCTCCTGTAGCCTTCCCAGAAAGTTACGCAAACAAAGCAGTGGGGTTTTTTTCTTTCTACCCTTGCTTAGGAATTCTGGTATTTCCCCAAGTTACTTTGTAAGGCTTGAACTTTAATTATTAAAGCATACTGAAAGTCCTGCTCACCTACCTGCATTCTTACCTTGCTCTCTTGCTCCTGCTGTCATGGGAGAGTCATGCTTTGATTCAAGGAAATCCTACAGCAGGTAATTCAATTATTTGTTATTCTTTACAGGATTCTTATTCCTCTGGAGCTAGCCAGTATGGTGGACATGTAAGCTCTCTTAATATTTTATATGATATATTTGTTTTACCATTATTTGATTCTTATCAAGTAAAGGATTATTTCAGTATTTCAAGAAACTTTATAGTGATCTATTCTCTGAAGTAGTATTGTGAATTCAAGGAAGACAAAAATATAGAATTTATTCTGGGAAGATTACTAACAAACAGTCAAATAACAAAATACAGATGACTCTGCTGCTTGTCTCCATGAATTAAAATATTTAGAATTAACTGTTTTTTCAATATTTTTCCAGGGGTCATCTTCTTATGGAGGCAGCCATTATGGTGGACAAGTAAGTGTTCATAGTCTTCCACATTTGTAGTTTTGACCTATGCAAACTTGTAGTTTATTCATTGTCTACCCAGCTGTCAACCTTAGCTTTACCTACCTTAGTTTAAAATCTTCTCAGTTTTCTGTAGCATTATGGTGCTACTGTGATTAAACAAAACAAGTTCAGGTGAAGACCATTAGTTAAGACTAAGAAAAAATAGAATGTGACATACATGGTTGACACAATTGGCACCTGAAATTTGCAGGTCTAGAGGTCATGTCCTTCTGAAATAAATTAGTATTCGATGAAGCTGACCAAAATTTTTAAAAGCTTCATGAAATTATTCTATGATTCTATGAAATGGGTGTAAAGAAGTTTCTGTTTCCTTTTTTGTTGATATTCAGGGTTCATCTTCCTCAGGAGGCAGCCAGCATGGTGGACAGGTGAGAGCTCTTCTCTTGTAGTGTTTACTGCTTTATCCAAGGGACTTGGTAGTTCTCTGTGTAAAAGAACATTTTAACGAGTTAGATTTTTTTTCATATTTTATTTAATTTCTTGCTAGTTATATAGTAGTTATGAATGTATGTGATACAAAGCCACATGAGAGTTTTTAGGAGATGTGATTTCTGATGTATTGTGATAAATGTAGATGAGTCTCACTCCTTTTTGTGCAGTCTGGTTCAGTCCACTCTCGGTTTTGCACTGAAATAAATTAGTACCTCTCCTTCATATGGAGCATGGTTTAAAGGCATGCTATGACATGAATATAGAGATCATTTCATTCTTTTTGTTCAGGGTGCACCTTCTTCAGGAAGCAGCCAGTATGGAGGACAGGTGAGAATCTCTTCCTGTATAGTCCGTATCCTAACACCCAGCTTCTACATCAAAACTCGGTACTTTTCTATTGACTGAATAAATATTTTGAGTAAACTCTGTTAATCTGGTAATAGATGATCGGGTATCTAAAGATACATGATCTGAAACAATAAAGAGCCAGTACTGCTGTTGTAGCACAGTAAATGCAGTTCTGGCCTTGTTCTACCTTCTGACGTGCTCTCCTCATTCTGAACCCATTTCCCTTCTGCTGCTGTCATGGTTTCTTAGCTCTAACAGCAAGGGGTGGCTGGAAGCAGATTGCCTTACTCCTCTTCATCAATCCATGGAATACCTCACTTCCTTCAGCAAAATACAATATCAGAGTTGGTATCAGAGGAGCAGTATGTCTCAGAAGGGGAACAGGGAAGAAGGTCAGGAGTTGTCAAGAGGTGTTCCATGCCCTTGTGAGGATGATGGATAGGGTCCCTAGTGCTGCCTAGTGGTATAGCATTTAATGTGGAGTGAAAGCCCCAACAAGCTTGTCCTTGACCTCTGAAAACATTTATTGTCAGATTTATTGTACAGAGAATTGGGGGAGACAGAGATTTTCAGTCCAAATACAGTTTCCTGAAACTAGGTATATAATCCTCATAGCTCATTCAGTACTATGGAAGATTCATGTTACAGACCATCCCTAATTTGCATGGAACACATAAAGGAATAGGACGAGTGTTTATCTTTCTGCAATCTTTCACTGTATGGGAGTAAGAAAATGGTCTTTCTTTCACAAACCCCTAAAGAAACTTTTAAATAGAGAAATAATTGGCACCTTTGCTTCAGGGTTCATCTTTCTCCAGTGGCAGTTATTATGGAGGACAGGTGAGAATTGTTTTTCTGTTTATGGTGGGTTGTTTTCTCCATTGTTCACCTTTCTCTCTTTTTCTGTTTTGTGAAAAACATTATATTTTATAAACCAGTGGCTTACAGCAAAATAGTGTTTAGGCAGAATAGATTAACATATGACCTTCTGCTGTGTCAGCCTTCTCAGGAAAGTATGTTTTACATAGAAGGCCACCCTGAGCACATAACCCAGTGCAGCAGCACTACTCACACCTGCCTGAAGCTGACTTGGATTTAAACTTCATTGTTCTGTTTAAACAGTAACCATTGTGAAGGCCAATAGATTTCAGTATGGTTGTAAAGGAAGTGTCGCATTCTTGTGACACTTAAATCAATGGAAGACAAATAAAAGTGTGGTTTTCTATGCCAGGTCACAAGTTAAAGAGTGTGCAACAAATATAAATGCTTTCTCATTTCTTTAGGGTGTGGCTTCTTCAGGAAGCAGCCACTATAGTGGACAGGTAAAACTTCTACTTTCATAGTATTTGCAGTTTTGGTACACAGTTCACTAGGAAAACTAAGCTGTATGTTTTGTGGGGGGGGAAAAAAAAAGGAACATTCGAAGAAAGAATAGCTTTATGCCAAACTGAGTGAGAATTGCAAAATATAGGTCTGTCCGGTATGTCAGCTCACACTATGAGCGAATGATACAGGGGCCTGTGCAACTGCACGAAAATGTTTCCTTAAACAGATTCAGTTTTAAGCTCATTTTTGTTGTTATGTTTAAACACAAGCAATCTGAATGACTAAGGACCACAGAGAACAGGTGAGAATGCTACTCAGTAACACAGAAATAACTAGCTACTAATTTTTTCCAGGGCTTTTCTTCAGGAAGCAGGCAGTCTGGTGGACAGGTACACTTTTCTTTCTCCACGCCATTCAGTTGTGCTAGTCTCAGGAACCCACCGTNAATATTTTCAGCATTTAGAAAAAAAAACCAACAAAATATTTTCTGTATTACTAGTCAGAATTTTTCACTCATCCTTTTGTTTTAAGGTTTTTACTTTAAGATGTAAATGAGAAATCAGAAGACTAAATTTAAAAATTTGATTAGTAAGTGTCCAGCTAGCCTGAAAGGACAGTGAAGAGAGAAAGAAACTACTTTTTAGATGGAGCTTGGTGAGTCTATGAGCAGTATTTTAGTCAGTTTTCTTGCAGTAGCAGAATGTGAGTTTGATTTACTCAGAGGCCTCTTCCAGTCATAGACTCAGGAAAATAAGTTTGGTTGTGTTTTATACAGGGTGGATGTGTGTGCCCTGGTGGAGGTTCAGTAAGTATTTGTGTTTGTATATTTTTCATAGTACATACGCATACTGGAAAACTCCCAAGGAACTACATTTCTTGAAATAATTCTGTCTGTGAATTTGTATGTATGATGAAAGGTGTTTTCACATTTTCCTGAAATGAGAAATTTTGAACCTGCTGAGGTCAAAAATATTAAGGGACTGGTAACTGTAGTATTGTATTCAAAACTAGCTACCCAGATTGATTTATATTTTCAAATACATGGGAAATGAATTGCATTGTCCCCACCCTGGATTAAACAAGTATCTGTATTAAAGGAAGACTAGTGCTAATTCTGTAAAATGTCCAGGCATGAAAAACTGCTTCAAAGCATTTATTTTCTTTTGGTTTGTAAGAAAGGCCTGGGACTTTTCCAGTAATATCTGCTGGGCTTTGGACATGTGTGTGTAATAGTGCTGCTCTTATGACGGTTATTAACAGTATGACTGAACTAGTGAAACTTAGATCTAAAAATCTTGGCCCAAAATGCTTCCAAATGGGAGCAGAGCAATGCATTTAAAAAGTTAAAGCTATTTCCATTTTTCTGTCTAATTTGTGTATTTCCTATGCTTTTGTAAAATGCTTAGAACAAAACCATACCCCTCACACGGTTTTGCTGAAATTAAGCTAATTTACATTTTAGGGTGGTTTTAATTATCTGTTCTTTCTGTATAGTCAAAATCACTTAGGTGACTACTTTTCTTTCTGGAATTATAAAATCAAACAAAACCCCCATGCTATGAGTATACCATTCATGGTATATATGCCACTTCTGAAAATCAGAAGTGCTGAAACGACATATAAATTATCAGGTTCCTTCGCTTTGCAGGCAAATAATCTGAAGGTATAAGGAAGACTTGAAACTCAATGCTTGTTTAATCAACCAAATAGAAAGGTGTACTAGCAGTCAGCGTAAATGACTTGATCATTGCAATAGGTCATTATGTTCTCTTGTTTTTTCTCTGTGACATTTCATACAGAGTATACATTGCTTCTTCTGGTTGAATACAGGGCTCTTTTGGAGGAAACAGCTACCACGGTGGACAGGGAGGCAATTTTTCTTTAACACTTACGCAGCTTATTTCCTCAGGAATAGGCTCAGTTGCCGTATTTGCCCAGAAGCAATTAAATACTGAGTTCAGTTGAGATGCAAAGAAAGGGAGAATAATTCCAGAGGGTGTGTGTGGCTTTTATTGAATCACTCTTGGCATTTCAGTCACATCTTCCTCTGTATTAGAGATAAGATTTTACTTTGTAGTTACAGAAGCTTTCGTACTTCAAAAAAAATACTGAAGAATAATTCATGGGGTTCCTCTCATTGCATAAGCCACTAATATGATGTGTGGATAAGGAGCCATTTGCCACTGTATTAATAACTGTGTAAAGTTCTTCCAATTAATCAGTGTCATGAGTATTGTTTAGATAAGGTCCAAGTTTTTTTGATGACAGCTGGTATTTTAAAAAATATTTACAAAAGTTTCACATTCTTTTTACAGGGTTCATCGCATTCTGGAAGCAGTCAGTATGCTGGACAGGCAAGCAGCTTTTCTTTGTTTTCAAGATCTTCTTTCTGCTTGCTATGTACTAAATTAAAACATGATGCAGTGCATATGCTGTCAGTCAGTTTTTCAGAGTCATTTAGTCTCAATAAATATATGAAAACGGACTGTTTCTCAGTAACAGAAATGGAGTAGCATGAACAAACTTCAGTTTAAATAAACTGCAAAGATCATAATTTTAGTTGTACCTCTTATCCCACATGATAATTTTAATGAACCATTTTAATGTTTCAGTTTCACATAATTATGACACCACCTCAAAATCTGTTTTCTGTGTTATTTTTCAATTATATTGACATTATAATTTTAGGGGTTTTTTTAGATTAAATACTTGGAAATTTGGTATAAAATATACCAATAGATACTGCTTTGAAAGTACAAATTCTTGTGTGCTACCCACAATAATACTACTTTCCTTATTTTCAGCTGCAATTTGAGTCTCTTTTTGCAAGCAGTTCCCAATGTACCTTTTTGTAGACTTAGTAGCTTGTCACGGATCGATAAAACTTCCTAGCCCAAATAGTTAACAGATGTAATAGATGGCTATCTAATAAGAAGGTGGAACATATTTTTTATTAGTATTAGTCTGTTAGCAATGTTCACTCTGCTATACTAAAAAATATTTTATTTTTACTCCATTGGCAAGCATTTGAGTTCAGTATCACTCTATTAAGAAAACCATTTCTTGTAGCATGGAGAGAATTCTTAAAAGCTGCAAAACAATTTTTTCCCAAATTAGTTATTTGGAATAATAAGGATGCTCTTACAATAATACACATGATGCTCTCTGTAACATGTAATACACATTAGGCCTAGCAGAAAATCACAAATGATGTAGATTTTTTTTTCTCTTGAACAGCTATACATAAAGACACTTTATATGCGTATATTTATGTCAGAGAATAGTCTTAGCAGGTATTTCGTGACTGTTTTCCAAATTTACTACTTTCAACTGTTAAGGAACTTAGAGGAATTAAGTCAGAATTCTTCCACTGCATCTTTTTAGATTAATATACTTTCCAGATTCCTACTGAGATCTCCTGTCAAAAGGTCCTTCATTGTGCAAAGGAGGGGAAAAAAAAGAGAAAGGAAAAGAAAAAAAAAAATAAGAGTAACTGCTGTTATTCTGGCAATGCTTAAGCACTTAAGTGTCCTGTGATTTTTTTTTCTTTTTAATAGGGATCTTCTCCCTCAGGAAGCAGCCATTATGGTGGGAAGGTGAGTATATTCTCTTCCCATCCCATGACTCCTGACTCTTTCCCTGCACTGTCTGGATAAGGTCAGTTACTTGATGCTTTAAGATACATTGATTTGGCCATTCTACTGAGCTCAAATAGTTAAGGTATTATCAATTAAGTTGTTTCAGCAACTTTGAGCAACCTTGCCAGAAAACTGAGTAAGACTCTTGTAGAACATTTAATTTTATAATCACTTTTATTTTCAGTTACCTTCCTAATTAGAGCTTTCAAGTAAGGCTATAGGGTAAAGGACTCTTACCTTTACCTTTTCCTCTCCTGAGACTGATTCCAGGTGAATTAATGTTTAATTGGACATTTCAACTATAGATATGGAAAACTGTATGGAATATGATAACAGAATGAGATAAAAATAGTTTTGTCCTTTCATTAATTTTAGCTGAAATTTTCAGATGTAAGGTGAGATAGAATGTGTAACTAAAACTATTTACTTTATCTATGGAAAGCTCTTTTCCTCTTGAAAAACTTAAAACCATGCTGTAGGTTAAGCTATTAAAGTTTTGTTGATCACAGGCAAGACTTCAAAACCATTGGGTGGGAACACTTCTAGATTGATTTGTTTGTTTGTTTTCAGAATTCACCTTCCTCAGGTGACAGTCAAGTGGTACGTACTTTTCCTCTGTAGTTTCTACAGGTTTCTGCCTATACATATTGCAGAAAACTGAGAGCAGTTTGTACTGTGAGGTATCTGTCAGTTCTCCTATAACTTAGTTATAGTTTGGGAATACATGTGCAGCATCATAAATGGGAATAGTATCAACAAAAATGACAAAAACTGGGACCACATAAGTGCTTTATACTTTTGATGCTGCCTATCACTAGTAGTACACTATGTGTACTATACATGTGGCACATGATCTTTTAACATCGGAAGTGTCTACGTAATAGAAGGGACTAATAGGAAAAGATTTCTCTGAAATGTTCTATGCTTTTATAATAGTAAGAAATAGAACTACTGTGAATTGAGTTTATAAAATTGCTTTCTCTTTTTCTAGAGCTCTGCTGGGAAACACTCGACTTCTCAACTCCTGCTGTTATTCAGTGTTTTGAGTGCCTTTGCTCTCTCTGCTGCTACATCAAAATGGTCTATATGAACTTCTGAAAAGTGGCTTGGCATCCTAGACACAGATTATATTCAGTAATATTAGATTAATTACTTTATGTAAGAAAAAATACCCTTAAGACAAATTGGCAGATGTTACTTGGCTGTTATGTTGAATGTCTAGCTGGTATGTCATGCCTCTCCTTAGTTTACCTTTGGTTATAGTCAGTAGTAGATATCATTAGTTTTGTCAGTATTTTAGGCATCTTTTTAAGAGAGCATAGCACTCCCTACCTGTATGATTTACTTTTATTTCCGATGGGAAATGCAATGAACACCTACCTGAAATCTGACTGGTGTGACAAACAAATATTTAGAAAATATTTGGTTACTAATCAAACCTGAGGAGGTCAAACAAATTCTTGTATATACAAACTGAGCACCTTGCCCTGGTCATCCTCGCATAAAATAAGACTAACATAAACATCTGATAAGCAGTCCTCCATGGGACAGAAGAAAAGATGCCCTAATAATATCAGAGTATTGGTTTTAGTCTATTCTAATCAAATGCAAGTTCAATAGGGAAGTTGCAAAGCAAAGAAAAACACTCCATGGCACTGAAATGTTGGGGGTTTAATTAAAGTTTATTCATTAGAGAAGCCAAACAACTCAAAGAAATGCTGAAATCTGTTCAAACTGATTGTAGATACCTAGAGTTCTGTAGAGAAGCATTGAGGCAGTGCACCCTGGATTAGGCCAATAG
Organism: Syrrhaptes paradoxus; assembly: GCA_013400615.1. NCBI lineage: Eukaryota > Metazoa > Chordata > Aves > Pterocliformes > Pteroclidae > Syrrhaptes > Syrrhaptes paradoxus. The sequence continues at coordinate 82,624 of VZTO01000678.1, read as the reverse complement.
TCTAAAAGCTGCTGAAAAACAATGCATTTTCCCTTGGGAAGGAATGGAAATGTAATTAAGTTCATAAAACTGATAGTATCTTGGCTCCTTTTCTCCAGTCTTTAGTCTAACCTGTGATACCCAGTGTAGCTGCAAGTTTAATTTCAAGAATGATGCTGACATCTGCCAGCAGGTACAGTACGTGTACTCACAAAAAGACCATGGCCCATTTTTGAGTTCAGGAGCAGATCCACATCCTGCAGCAAGTTCTTTTGGAGCTGCTAGAGCCACCTTCTCTTGGTGTAGTGACCATTGCTCTGGCATCGTGTGCCCGATTTACTGGTACTCCTACAGCTCCTGCTTCTGCGCCTGCCGTGGGCTAAGCTCCTTGGCGTTCCCCTACAGCACGCTTCTGTATGTGCCTGGTATTAAAACCACCCTCTCGAGTCGTGCGTGTGCCTCCCATGCTTTACACCTGTCAGGGACCAAACACATTCTCATTGCATCCTCCGACCACCTTCGGGAAGTCACCCCTTCTCGCTGTGCTGCACAGGACCCCCTGATCTTTGCCACCCACCACAAAATGAACCCAAGCGTCTGACGCTGTAACTGAAGCACGAAGGAGCTTTGCCTGATGCGATCTTCAGCGTGGGGCGGACGCGGTGTTTCTCTGGAACAGGCAACACGGTTCTCTCCGAGAGGCCCGGATCTGCATTCGAAGGGGCCCTGCACTCCCTTAATAAACTTGCCGTGGGTTTCATACACAACGCTCGTCTCCTTCACTGCACCAACCGCCCCTTGAAGGCTCCTCTGGGCGGGCCGCCCCGTCCCCCCTGGCGGCAGGGCACTCCCGGGGGGCGGCTGCCTTTGGGGGCACCGGCCTGCGCGCAGCCTCTCGCGCGCCCCCCGCCCCAGGCGGCACGAGCCCGCGGCGCCAACGCGGAGGCGGCGCGTGGGGAGCGCCCCTGGATACGGACCCTCCCGGTCCCGCCGCCGCCTCGGCCGCGAACACTCGCCTCTCAGCGCTCTGGGCCCTGCCTGCCCCGCGTTACTGTTGCTCATGCAGCGGCCCCGGCCCCGCAGCCCCGCTGCCAGGCTCCCCCAGGCCGGCAGGCTACCGCTCCGCTCCCCGCCGCGGAGGCGCCAGGGCCCGTGACGGGCGGGGCGCGCTGACTGCCGCGGCCTTGGGAACGGAGCGAGCGGGACTGCGGCTGCAGCCGGAGCCTTTGCGGGACGGGACCGCGGCATCCGGAAGCACCGGGTGGCTGGGGCGAGCTGAGGCGGCGGTGAGGGGCGAGGCGGGCCGCCGGCCGGGCGCTGCAGGTGGGAGGCCTGGGCTGGGAGCGGGAGGAGCGGAGCAAGGCTGAGGCTGTCCCGTAGGGTGGGGGAAGAAGCCTGAGGGAGGCCTTTAGTGTGGGAGGGGGAGACGCTTGGGGTTGGTGGATGGGCTGGGAAGCTGGGCTGTGGGAGCGGGCTGGGGAAAGGAAAAAGTGGGATTGAGGAGATCCTGAGAAAGATGTCTGTGAATGGGATGGTCTGGGGAGAGGGAGGGGAGGGGTGAAGGTGAAGGAACTGTGTGGAAGCAGCTCGGTGTGAAGGCGGGAGGGTGTGCGGGTCTGGCCAGCAGCTCTGTTGTTGCTCGGGTTGTGGCTCTTTTGCTGGGGTTCTGCTGGAAAGTGCTCACTGTGCGGGGTGTAGTGCTGCATGTGAAGCTGACAGAAATGCACCCTTTATTAGTATTTTCATGGCATTACAGTTTCATACTGGGTTTTTGAAATGAGAAATCCTCTAGCAATGCAAAGCTTATGGATTAAGTTAGAAAACCAGAAGATGCTGCAATAGTGAACATAATAAAATAATAGATATTATGGAGCGGACTGGAAGGTAAAAGATAACCACCAAAAGGTACTCCAAGGTTTTTCATTTTATTGGATCCTATAAACTATATTTTTAAATCAGCGCAAGGAAGACTTGAATATCAGAGAAAAGATTTTCAAGGAGCAGTTGAGCGGTGAAGACTGAGATGACTTTATGCAATGGCAGGGTGTGTTATTTGGGACATAATATATGCAATAAACCTTTCTAAAACTGAGTGAGCACCATAGTGGGAAGCTTATCTGTCACAATGGCCTCTTAAACAGGAGGGTTGGGATCTAAGGCAACCCTTGTTTTTCAAAGAACACATGTTCAGACAGACAAAATGGGGTTTAGAATGAACATTAGGTGACAAACTGCTTCTCCCAAAATCTGTGGGGTTGCCTTTGTCCATAGGCACCACGTTTGACTCATCTGAACTCTGTATGTGGACGGAGTTGAGCCTGATCGGTTCATCTGTTCTCTGTTAAGCTAGTACACAGGACCTGCTCCACAAAAACTGTTGCTTTATAGACGGTTTGCTCGTGTAAGCACCTGCTCTGTGACACATGCTTTTCTTTTGTAAAAGAAAAAACGACGTCAAGTTTCTTTAGACGCTTCAGGGTGAGTTTGAGGAAGCTGATAGTTGTGGAGAAACTGATTTACAATAACCTCTTCTTTTAGAAACTGTAGCTTATGATTGCCTTGTGTGTTGGCAGGCATTGTGACAACTTGTGATTGAAAATTATGGTTCTGGGAGATAAGGAACCACTGGTTTGGGATGCATGATGTTCTGGTTTGTAGAAGTAGAATGCATAGAAAAAATACTGGGTTTGGGAAAGACTGTGGCGGTAATAAGTATAAATTTGCTTTGTTTAGAGCAGTATATTGTTAAGAGTGATTGTCTTTAACAATCCTACAGGCTGCTTACACAGCCTAATTCCTTATGCTAGTTACGCTGCTGTTTGCAATAACAAGAAAAAAGCAGGGATCATCTGAACAAGGTACCTAGGGAAATCAAATCACCTGTGTTTGCTTAAAACAGTTTTGGATTTGGCAGTGTTAAGTGAGACAACACATACTTGATCTCTGGGACAGGCTTGCTAGATATAGACATTCCTCTCATTATTCTTGAATTGCTTGCCACCTGGGCTTATTCTTCACCGATTACTTCAGTTCATACCCACATGTATGCTGCTTGTGCAGGCTCAGTGCCTTCTTTGGAACTTAGGAGACTGCACTGCTGGATCACATCAACAGAGAGTGTCTCTAAGAGGGGAGGAGTGATCCTTAAGATCTGTACCTCTTAGGACCTAGCATAATAATGTGAGATGGTTAGGAGTTCATAATTTTTCCATTGAGTTTTTGAACCTTCTTTCTTGTCTTATATGCATACATGTTCAGCATACTGTTCAGCTGCCTAATTTTATTTTTAACTAGCTTTCTGCATTGTCTATGGATTTATTTTCACTGTAGTATCTGCTTTGAGTTACTCTACCCAAACTAGGTCACCTTGACTGAGGGTGGCTGCATTGCCTCAAGCACCCAGACTTCGTTAGTAATTCACAAATAGCGTAAGCTGTAGCTGAAGCCCAGCTGTATTCAGTGTTCAGTCCTTCAGTACCTTAAATTGAGTTCTGTTGTGGTTTAACCCCAGCCAGCAAAAGCAGCACACAGCCGCTCACTACTCACCCCCTGCTGATGGGATGGGGGACAGAATCAGAAAAGTAAAAGTGAGGAAACGTGTGGGTTGAGACAAAGACAGTTTAATAGGTAAAGCAAAAGCCGCGCACACAAGCAAAGCGAAACAAGGAATTAATTCACTACTTCCCCTGGGCAGGCAGGTGTGCAGCCATCACCAGGAAAGCAGGGCTCCGTCACACAGAAAGGTTACTTGGGAAGACAAACACCATCACTCCGAACTTCCCCACTTTGTTCTTCTTCCCCCAGCTTTACACGCTGAGCATGACATCACATGGTATGGAATATCTCTTTGGTCAGTTGGGGTCAGCTGTCCCAGCTGTGTCCCCTCCCAGCCCACTTGCTGGTGGGATGAGAAGCAGAAAGGCCATGACCCTGTCTGAGCACTGCTCAGCAGTAACTAAACCATCCCTGTGTTATCAACACTTTCCAGCAAATGCCCATCGGTCAAAGAAATCTTATCTTTGGATTCTTAGGTTTAGTGTAAAGGATAAAGGAGATGGGTTTAAAGGGTATTTAGCTACAAATTTCACTTTTAAGATTCACAATGACCAACTTTTCCTGTCTGTTACACAGATTAGAATGGTGATTCCCACACCCTACCCCCCCCCCCCCCAAAAAAAAAGAAAAACCCACAAAAAACCTTTGTGAGATCATAAAAAAAAACCTCAGGAGTGTTATGTTGCTTTTCTGATAGGTTTTCTTACAGGTTGACAAAAACCCTTACCCGAGTCCTAAACAATTTATAGCATTGTGTGAAAGTAGATGTTAATTAATATGTAATTGCAATCCTGTTGTTAGACTTGGCAATGATGGAATTTCCTAGTTGGATGGTAGGCCAGTGAACTGCTGATACAGCCTCCCCCATCCTTGGCAAAAGCCTAGGTTTTCAGAGCAAAGTTGAGAAGAAATCTTTGCTTGATCTTTAGCAGTTACAATTTAATGTGTAACTGCTCCATGGATAAGTGCACTTGCCAGTGCTAAGAAGTATCTGCATGATTTTCAAAAGGCCAGGATAGGTTTGTGGCTAGGGACCTAGATGACCTTGCAGGAGCAAGCTCTGTCAGTTTTCTGCTGTGTTGTGCTTGTTATCCTTGTCATGAAAATATTGTTTGAATGCAGTGATGTTTTTATTTTTTTTTCACCAGTTTAGAATTTTTTTTATGTAAATGGAGAAAATGGAAATACTGCCTGGAGGAAACCTTCACGTGAAAAAAAAATTACGTTACTCAGTTTCTTCTAGAAGAGTAAGAAAAAACCTATTGGAAGATTTGTTTTTAATAACGCTTCTGAAGAAGAATACAATCTCTAAGAAAAACAGACCTTATTTTCTGCATAGTGTACTTAATACATATTATAATGTATCCAGCAAGAAGAATGAGTAACAAACTGAAAAATGAAAGAGCAAGGCAAGTTTTAAAATGCTGTAGGGATTTGTAGTGGCTTAGTTGAAAAGTGCCATGTATTTGAGGAGGAACAGCTGACAAGTCTGTATTGATATGGGGGATTGCCCTGGCCCGTGTCCAGCACGTTGCACTTGACCTTGTTGAGCTTCATGAGTTCTTCCCTCCATTTATTTCTGTACGTAAACTATTTGTTGTATTAGGTACTACTTTTGGTAACTAGGCAGCTATACTGAGTCCAATAAAAAGATTTCTAGAATAGAACTTTGCTCTGAGGAATGTAGTTGTGTTATAGAAAGTAGATTGTTACTTGTATGTTATCAAACACAGGGAAGAGGGCAATGCATGTGTGAAAGCTTAGAAACAAGTCTTATAAAAATAGGTGCTTTGAGTTCTGCAAGCTAGCTCTTGCTCCATCTTCCAATTGTGCTTTTCCTCTTTGTTGCCAGCTTGTTATATTTGTATGGGTGTAGTGTCAGCACCGCATTCACATTTCATTTGAGAAATATAAGAACACGATCCCGTTTCTTTGATCTGCTGTCTTGATTTCAAAGCCCAGGAAGTGTGTTTGTACCTGTTGCACTGAAATGAAATAGTGTATTCTGCTCTCCACTCTGTTTTTCGTTCTGTAAGGCAGGCTCAGTGTTTATTTTCTGGCAGATCCCAGATGCAGAACTTGGCGTACTGGCACGCAAAACTTGAACTTTGCCTTTTTCAGTTTGAAGAGGCTGGTTGTGTGCTTCTGTTTGGTTTAGTATTTTAACTAACGTGCAAGTACTTTTTGTTTGGTTAAGCAGCCTTAAACTCATTAATCATAAAATGGAATAAGAGCTAGCAATAGCAATAACTCCTGTAACTTGCCTTTTTAATGTAAAAGACCGTCAGGAGTGAAAATATTTAACAGCAAGGCTGGAAGGAATGTAATTCACGTAATGCCATCCCTGTGAAGACTGGAAGCATAATAGTAGTTACTTTTTTTTAAATTTAGTTTTACTTGTGATGGAGTAGGGAGGAGTAAAGAAGTAGTTGCCAGTAGAAGTTATTTTCATGTCAAATCTTTTGGTAAATGGGTAGAAATTAATACAAACATTAACACTGTAGCCTGTTAGAAAGGCTTCATTTCACCATTTTCTGTTACTCTGGATGTGTTTGTTTTCTATACGGTACATGCCTAGGCCATCACCTAGGAAGGCCTTTGCTCTTGAGCCTGTGTAGAATTCTGGGCTCTGCCAGTGAGATGTAAACTGCAGGAGGGGAGCATAAAGCAGTGGTACCGTTAACCTCCCCTCGATCATAAGTTCCTCTCATTTTATCTGTATGGACTTGTTCTAAAGATGCGTCAGTGGTAAGTGGTAAATGAACCTTGACTGATAGACATGGCGACGACAGGTAACCCAAAACTGCTTTAAGTGACTTTTTAATTGTATGTTACAGTGAGAGGTGCTCAGTATCTGCAACTCATTGACTGTACCATTGCAATCACCTCTGTTATGTGGTAGTTAAAATACAAAGTAATTGCATGCATGACTTCTACTGTGGATTGTTCAGTCATTTGACAGAAAGCATATTGTTATTTTAATCTGTGAATTTAGTCCGCTTTTTTGTCACAAGACTTGTTGTAACTAATTGTTAATTGGGGGTTTTTGTTGTGTTAGCTACTTCTTGAGATAGTATTGGATGCTTGGGGTTTTTTGGATGCTGATTTCTTTTTTTCAAGTTTTCTCTGATATTCACTTGAAGTTTCGGAAATTTAAGGAAATTAATACAATAAAAAGGCAGCTGCAGTGACTGTTAGAAAAGCTTTCTTCATAGTTGAGGCTGAATTAATTGAATATAATGCAGAATACTGTATAGTTTGGGCTACTGAAATAACTTTCAATGTAAGATGCAGGATAAATGCACAGTCAAAAGAAATTTGGATCATTTCTGCATGGTGTGAAATTCTGGGAGTGCCTGGATCTGTGGAGTTACTCCTCCTCTGTTGTTCTTGCAGATGGTATTAAGCCGTGCTTGCTGGAAGGATCTCCGTAATACGCAGTATAACTCCAACCATCTTTGGAAAATGTCTCAAGACAGTCTCTAGTCTATGAGTTTATCTAACGAGTATTTAAAATGCATTAGTCACATTTCCTTCTAGAATTCTCTTTTTTGGTATTTTAGATACCTCAAACTCGAGTAATCCTGTCAGGTTTTGAGACCGCCTACAAACTCAAGAATAGGATAAATTCCTAAACTAATCCTTAATTGTGCATAAGATTCAGTTACCGTAGATATTTAGAGCTAAGAAGCTCAGCAGTTTATACCATCAGATCTTTAAAAGACAAAATCTCAAGGGTAAAGAAAGTCCTGTGATCATATTTTTGTTGCTCTTGTAATAAATTCTGATTAATATAAGCGAGTTTTGTTAAGAATGGATAGGGTAAAATAAAAAATATATGATAGTTTTACTGTTTCTTAAGTCAAATTGATTATGTTCCTTTTGGCCTAGTATCTTTCATCTGCAAACATTAGAATTTGCCAGTATTCAGGAGGGAGAGTCTAGGGACAATATAAAAATAAAATGTAAAATATAAGATTTTAGTCTGTGGTGGAGAAATTACTAAGGGAGATGAAAATCTGCAAGTCAGAAATGTATTCGTTTTTGTCTGAATGAATATTATGAAATGGAAATATGTGATTTTCCACTTTTAAGAAAAATCTGCTTCCTTTGAACAGGTATTTTTCAGACTTTGCCCAGTATGATACTTTGAGCTGTAGGTATTACTTCCTGTATAGGTTGTTTTGTTTTCTGAGTCTGTAAAACCTTTCCCAGATCCTTTTCTAAGGAGAATAGCTCTTTACATAGCGTCCATCTCCATTTTGTCCGCCTGTGTGTACTGAAGCTGAATATTGCATTGCTGTAGATACCCTCTTGCCTTACTGCATGTTGACTTCCCATATAGACCTGCCTTTAACCTCCTTCCCTGCCTGCCTTATTGCTGCCTGTAGGGTGTGTGTACATGGTACATTGAATAATACTGCAGAAGCAGTTTACTTTTTTTTTTTACCTGGTCTATAAAAGAAACAAATAATGAGCCTAGTCACCGAGTTAGCAGGTGTGATAGTCTGCACAACAGTTAATGAGTTGCAGGTGCTTAGTGCCTCTCACTGTAAGATACAGTTCAAAAGTTACTGAGTTGATGTGGCCACTCAGCTTGCAGTCTTTGAATTAGCAAACCTAAACTGATTTTTGGAACAGATGCATCCTGCAGAGCACCAAGTAGTCTGTCCAAATTTGTAACTCTGTACAGGAAATTCATTGGGAACTTCCATTTCATTATTCCTTTAAGACAAGAGCGTGGGCTGTTACTGAAGTCAATAGTCCATTTAGCATGCTGCACAGTCTGTTGCAGGGAGGGTGGCAGGAACTCGGCTAGAAGAGAGCAATTACACTTCTGGTAGTAATCTGTAAATCTAAACCTGCTCTCAAACTGCAGGTGAAGACAGTTCAACTGTTTGAAGTTCAGTACTTGTCTCCTTTTCCAGATCCAGTCCCCAGTTTGCACTGATTTCTATGAACTGATATGCAGCTCTTTTAAAAGAAAGGAAGAGGGACCAGGAGAGCTGATAAGACATTATGTGTGCTCAGTAGAGGGTGGCTATTTATTAGCATACGTAAGTTTCAGGACTCTGTACTTCCTGCTCTGTGAACCAACTATTTGTAAGCAAACCATGAAACTTGACACACTTGTTCTCTATAAGCCTGACTTGCTGATCACCGACAGGACGACTTTTAACAAATATCCTTATTTCAGCTATCACACTGGACACTTTAAGTCCATTTTCTGTGAATTTTGTAAACTCTAAAACTGCTTTAATGAATTACAGTTAAGAAATATTTTCCACTACTGGCACCTTTTTGAAATACGTTGTGTGGGGAAGTTCCCATTTTTTATCATGCTTACTAATGAAGACAGGACTGTAGTTCAAGATAATATTGTGGTATGTATTCCTTACGGCTTTGCTGGTGGCCTTATTAAACTGAGCGCTTGTTGGTATGTTTTAATGCTGAATGCTTTGATACTTGCTCATAAGCATGGTATTAGTGATTTACTTTTAAAATTATATTTTAAACTACTTAGTAAATAGATGGTTGTGTTTCAGCAAGACATTTGTGAATTTTTCTGGTATTGTGACTGATTTGGAAGGTTAAGGAATTAATCTCTGAGAATTTTGAACATTTCTAAAACCCTTTGTCACTTCACAGGCTCACAGAATGCAGAAATTTGGGTCCAGGTTCAGGAGAGATGTGTGTTCCCATTATCTGTATTTTGTTCAGAAGCATTTTGAAAACTGAAAACCAGAAAGTTTAAAAACTTATTTATCTGTAAGTCTGCTTTCGTGAAATTCAGTGTTGTTCATCTTAACTATGTATTGATCTTTGTGTTTCCAGATTGTCGCGTCTCTACTANGGGATTTTTTTTTTTTTTGCTTTCCTTTTAACTGTGCCTCTACCTTCTTTATTCTGCTGGTATTTCTCCAGAGAGTATGCCTGCCTTTCACGTCCCCTCTTCATCCTTTCACGGAAACTGTTTTTCTGTTTCTCCTCCTTGTTCTCAGCTCTAGAAACACATTCTTAAAATATGTTCCTCTTTGACTGATCTTCTCCATTTTGTTGTTGGGGATGTGTAATTACACAGTTAACATCCTTGCGTAAAGGGTTATTCTACCAGACCCTCCTCTGCAAAAAGTTAGCAAATCTTGAATGCTGTCTGCAGCTTTCTTCTCCTTCATGCTTTACATTTGTCTGATTTATATTGTCCAATACAGTTGCATCTTCAGTATTTGTTTCTTCAGGAAGTTCAATGTTCATACAAAAGTATTTTCTTTTAAGATTCCTTAGAGGAAATCCTCAGTTTCTTCATTATGGCATCTTTTTCTTCTTCCTTTACCAATATGCTTTTACAAATATTTTTACAGCCATATGATTCTTGAGGTAAGCAATTTTGTTGTGTACGATACAAATATGTACTTCATATCTCTGTGGCTGTTGGCAATTCATATTTGTTTGCAAGTTACTGCAGAGTCTCTCCAAGTATCCATGCCATATAGGTGTTAATTTGACTTTGTATACTTGACTGGAGAAAATCTATTAATGCTTAGAGACAAGATAAAGGCAAGTCAGAAATATTTTAATAGCACCACTCTCCAGATCTCTGAAAAAATAACAATGAAAGTCGTTATGAAATGCATCTTGAGCTAGAGAAATGCAATCATCAAGAAACAGCTTTAATTTCAGCAACAAATATTTAGAGGTACCAGCACATCCTTCAGCAGTGTGTACAAAACTAGATAGTTAACAAGTCAAAATGTGTGTACCTGTAGGTGTAAAACATGCCTAGGGACAGCTCTGGCATATGCATCCGATAAATACTGCTTATGCTGTCTCTAGACTTCTAGAAGTGCTCTTCTAAAAGAACCACATTAATTTTCTTGACTTGTTACTGTTTTTTGTTTTACTTGAAAACATATTTGTTAGCTTTTAATTACTGATCTGATTTTACTTTGGCATTATGAAACACTGCTCTGTTTTTTGAATATGTGGGCAATGAAGGCAGTAGTAGTTAATTTTTTCTAGAAAGCATTAATTTCTGTGCATATGGAAATCTTTCATACTCAATATGAAGAGTAGCAGAAAATTATATAATATTCTGAATAACAGTGATGCAATTTTTTTTCTTTGTAATGTATTGGGCTTGCCAAATGGGAATTGCTTTCTCTATTAGTCTTCTGCACTAAGTTAATGCTTTAATTGGTGACAAAAAGCAAAGAAAACTATGTCAGCGTGGTGAAAGTTCATGGCAGAGAGGAGGATGGTACAGCTTTTCTAATGTAAAGGCTTTTGGTAGTCAGTGCATTATGAGAAACTGGGTGCAGTCACCTAATCATCTATATTCAGCTAATTTTTATGAGCAGGAGAATCAGTAGGACAGGTTTAGTGCTCTCTCCCCTGCAACTCCTCCATCCCATGGCTTCCCATCCAACCCTACTTTCCCACAACTCTCCTTTTCCTTCAGCGTCAGGCATACCTTTCCTTTTCATTTAAAGCAGCCCAACCCTCACCCTGACTTAAACTGGCACTGTCATCTGGCAAGGCAGAAACTGCAATCTGAAAAACTTTGGAGAGGTGGAAGAATGAGATCTCTTCATTCTGGAAATAGCTCATCAGGGGTAGTGGGCATTCTGCAGTACCACAGTGTGGGGCTTTTTCACATTGAAAATACCTTCTAAGCCTTCACATACGTAAGGAAATGCATGATTGACTTAATTTGGGAGAATTATTTTGTGAAGCCAGTAATTAGAAAGCTAATTATCAGTTAATAGTCCTTATTTTACTTTGTTATTAATACAGAGAAAAATATTTCATTTTATTTCTCTATTAGTTATCATTCTCATGTTCTGATCTGCATCCCCATTTGTAATCATGTATTTGGAAAAAATTTTCCAAGTGCTGATCTCCTTTTTTCTTTTTAAATACCAGATTAGGATTGGTGTTTTCCTTTGGTTGAGCTCCCTGGATAACTTTTTTTTAATATACAGATTCCTAAGGGAAACATCTCTCTGCAATATTACCTTTTAAGCCTGGGTTTGTTTTGTTGGATTTTTTTTCTGTTTCAGGAAGAAAAAAGTCAAGAAATGTCTGCCAATTTAAAATACCTTTCCTTGAGCATCCTGGTTTTTCAGACCACAAGCTTAGTCTTGACCATGCGTTATTCCCGGACACTGAAAGAAGAAGGACCTCGTTACTTATCCTCTACTGCAGTAGTTATTGCTGAACTTCTGAAGATTTTGGCCTGTATTCTATTGGTCTACAAAGACAGCAGTACGTGTCAAAGTTTGCACCAAGTAATTTTCCTAATTAATGTGCTGTATTGTAGTGATAACTGCAAAGCAGCCATGTGAGTACAGGCATACAACAAAGTATTTCCCTTCTTGTGTGGGATAGCCTTGGAAAGACACTTCGCTCCTCAACACATGATAGAAGATGTGTATTTGCTGAAGGGAGTTCTCTTTAAAGAATGGGGATACTGCAGAGTGCAAGAATAAATTTTCTGCTAACAGCTTGAAGTTTGTGTTTGCTCAGATATTTTACAAAATGCATGTGTAGAAGTAGGAAAAAAATGAAAATTTTAAGTGTGTCCAAAGCATGAATGATGATTTAGAAGCCTACAATAAAAGAGCAGATGCAGAAGGGAGGAAGCAAATTCATTACTACAGGAAGAAGCACAGTTTTAAGTGGAAAAAAAAAATCAGATTTACTCTAGTTCTTATTTTGTACATTTTATACTGAATTTGTCCAGTTCCTTGACATATATATTTAATCTTCAACAACTTAAAAGTATCATTGTATATGCGTAAATATTGATAACTCTGTAGGTTCCTAAATGTGCATTTTTAGGTGATACTCTTCAGTGTGTCATCTTCAAATGTTCATGTAGTTTCAATAAGTTATACTTGTAAGTATTTTGAATAATTGTTCTAGTTCTGATATTCCACGCTACAGGTAGACACTTTGCAGCCTTTTCTTCTGACATATATGATGCTCATGAAAGTCAAACAAACATAGTATTTTGAGGTCTTGATAGTAATGATAGCTGTAAAAAGGGGGCAACAATCTTTAAGAGAATAGAACATCACTAGCTCTCTTTTTTCTTCCCTCTCTTTTTAATTAATGTCTATTTCTTTTATTCTTTTTCTAGAGTGCAATTTGCGGACTCTGAACAGAGTGCTACATGATGAAATCCTTAATAAACCCATGGAAACTCTTAAACTTGCTATTCCTTCAGGAATTTATACTCTTCAGAATAACTTGCTCTATGTAGCATTGTCAAACCTAGATGCAGCCACATACCAGGTATTGTGCATTTGGATTTCTCTGTGTTTTAAAAAAAACCCCATGAATTATACTGTAGTAACTGTTTCTGGGTTCTTCTAGGTGACATATCAACTGAAAATTCTTACCACAGCATTGTTTTCTGTGTCCATGTTGAGCAAGAAATTAGGTGTATACCAGTGGCTTTCATTACTAATATTGATGACAGGAGTGGCATTTGTGCAGGTAAATATTAACAGGCGGTTTGTATTTATTTAATGTGTTTATTCAAGGAACTTGGATTTCTATACTGTTTATACAGCTTTCTGATTCTACCAGCTGCACACAAAGACCAGAGCATGGTCCGGAACTACGGATCACAACTGGCCCGGGCTAGGGGACAGCACAAATGGTTCAAAGGGAGAAGATAACACCTCTTTTGTGTCCCAGCGCTCTCCTGTAGAATGTGACAGGGCCTTTGGAGAAACCTGCAAATAACAGTGATAGCAGTATTTATTAGTGCATTTCTTCAGATATTAGGGATTCACAGGTCAGATCTTCTGTGCCAGCACGGTCCTGCTGTTCACCGTGTGATATGGTTTCATCATGGCAAATTTACTTGAACTTTTCCAAGTGGCAAACTTGACCTCTGTTCTAAAGGTACAGGAGTTTGTAGTTTTTGGAGAGCAGAATCGTGGGATAAGAGACTATTTTAAGAATTTTTAACAGATTTTAGCATATCCTAGAAATTTTTATTTTAAAACTTATGGTTTTGAAAAAAACTCTGATTATTAAATTTCAAAGAATTTTCAAATTTAATAATTAAAAATGAGAACAAAACATTCTGATAGTAACTAACAGACTCTTCAGTATGTTTCTGTCTATGGCATTGCATTTTGTTCTGTTAGCATTAGATATATCGCAGGATTTAACTTCATAAATTTCAGCTTGTTTTAGTCGTCAGCATAATCACTGAAGAGGGACACATGCAGACACAGTTCTTTACATCTTACAGACAGCTGGTGTAAGTGGTTTTATAAGTGTGCTTACATTTGTAAGGTGACTAACTTGTCAGGTGGCAAAAGTTGGTGTCTGTGAATGACCATGATAAATCATGCCAGAATTCAGAAACCGTTCCAGGTTATGAAACGTAAATTCTGGACCTGTTTAAATTGATGGGTATTCTCCCAGTTCATGCACGAATTTACTCCTTACAAATATGTAGAAAGAAAAACTATGGCTTTGCAGTCCTTCAAAAGAATTTATGGTACAAAATACAAAACTTTACAAGCATGTGATTGTCTGCATCTAGTAACTGTTACTCTTGCCAGAAAAAAAAATTTGCATTTTACAGATGCTCATGACTTGATTTTATCAGTGAATTTTGTATAACTGTTTTTACATCCAGTGGCCTTCAGACTCTCAAGCAACAGCTGCTAAGGAACATTCAGCAGGATCTCAGTTTGTAGGCCTGATGGCGGTTCTTATAGCATGCTTTTCTAGTGGATTTGCTGGGGTTTATTTTGAGAAAATTTTAAAGGAAACTAAACAGTCTGTGTGGATCAGAAACATTCAGCTTGGTAAGTTTTATTTTAGTCATCTCTTAGAGATACTGCATTCTGTAGAATTAAGATAAATGTGCTATATATATATTTATATATATATATATATATAAAAGTATCACCAGCATTTTAGTATTCTGCATAAATGTACTTTTAAAACCATGAGTATAAACTCTGCCAGACAGAATTCTAGCAGTTCCTTTCTGATCTCAACCTAGTTCTTGATTTAACTTGATTCTAGAGTGTCTGTAAGTTTGTCGAGCATCTGTCAACTGAATTTGTATTTAAAATTTTCTGAAGAATTTTATCTTATGCAGGATTCTGGGTATCTTCTGTGTTTAAGAATGATTGTCTTTTGCACTAATTCATAAGATCTGATAAATATAGATAGTATTCTTTTTTTTTTTAACTTTTTTTTAGAGAATATAGGAACATTAAAACAAAATATGTTCCTAAATCAATGTTTAGAGATGTTTTAAAATGAGCTTTTTTTTCTTTTGTGTCTAGGTAGGTGTTTTTATAGGCTGTCACTTTAAATAGAAAAAAACTTGCTTTGTGAATAAAATTGAGGTAATGAATTATTATTATTTCAGTATAGAGGTCAGTTTGTTTTAATTGTCTGTATAGTTAATGGAGATAGGCACATGCAAAAGACAGTTCATCCCAATTGTTTCAATGCCTTTACATATTGTGTACTTCGCAGTAAGAGGCTACCTTCTGTTTCCAAAGTCGTTCAGGGTCTTTTAGACACTCGATATTAATAGCAACAGAGTTGATCAATTTTTCTGAAAGACATTTCCCTCACCTCAAAGCAATTTTGTCCAGTTTATCGGGTTGGAAATACGACATCAGCAATATCTTTTCATTCCTGTTTTGCAACAGAAACAAAACTTATTGTTGGAGTTACTTTTCTTTCTCTAATGGAATCCCTCTAGTCTTCACCTGTAGGCAATGGTTGCTTATTGCATATTTGAATAAATACTTTCATCAGAATTTGAACTTTCCAGCACCTTAGTACGGACTCTTCATCAAATCCACAGTGCTGTAGAGTTAAGTCATCTGATGATTTAGTGGATCAGGGCTGAATACCGAGTCTGGTAGAATGTAGTGAAGTACCATGAGAAGAGGAGATGGTTTTTTGTAATTAGATAGTTGTTGAAAAGTTAGTATGGTCAAAAATGTCTGAATACAAGCAATATTTTTTCCTTTCTTTTGCTGTTGCGTGTTTTAATTATAAATGCTTATATATTAAGAACAGCATTTTGATTGTATTTTAGTATTTTTACATGTTCATAATGCTTCAAAACTTGAGAATAGAGAAGGGGATTAAAACTTGTACTTACTCTCTGCTAGTATTTATTGAAATTGTGTATATTAAAACTAAGTTTTCTTGAACAGATTGTAGGGGATGCATCAGGAAAAGTGATGTTAGGGAATTTTGGAGGCAGAGAAGGGTGGGTAGCTGGGGCTTGGCCCAGGATTTAAAATAAGATTTGGTGCTATGGATGGAGCTACAATGTAAAATCCATTGCCAAGGAAAGCTGATTATTATTGTTGTGGTTTATAAAACCACAGGGACAGTTTTTCTAAACACCTGGTGGGCTGAGGCAGGGAACAGGGAGGGTTTCACTCACCACTTAGGGGTTCGTNTCTCCCCCACCCTCCCTTCGTCCCAAAGCCCAAAGGCTTTGTTCTGTACCTTCTCCCCCCGCGGTGGCAAAAAGGGAGGGGGGGGGGGGGGATGCAGTATGCAGTCAGTCCGCGCTCTGTCCTCCTCAGTCTCTCCTGGCTGCCACATAGAGTTTCCAATGGGGCTTCAGTCCCCCAGCAACTCACTTGACTCCAGCGTGGGGCTTCTAGTTCCAGCATGGGGTCCTCCACGGCTGCTTCTTTTCTTCACCACGTGGCAAGGGAAATGCTGAGAGCATTCTCCTCCATGGTCTAACTCAGTACCTGCGTGGCCTTCTCTCTCAAAATCTCGCTTCTCTTCTCCGCTACAGGTCTTCATCAGCTCCTGGGAAAACAGACTCCCAGGCAAGCCATAGCAGAGGCTTGGGCTAGGGCAGATAGTTTGCAAAAGCTGACCGGCCCACCCGAGCCATGCCCTGCCTGGGGCCGTGCCACCCACCCGTTGTTCTGTGCCCCCCCTTTAAATATGTTATTCGCAGAGGCGTCGACTGGCTCATCCCTGACCTGGGGTGGGTCCAGCCTGATGAAGATGGGCAAGCAGTTTCTTACAAGAAAAGGCTAGGTGATAAGTGGTGTCCCTTCCCCCACTCCCCCTGTTACCAAACCCTTGGAGGGGTTGACTCGCTTGGGGGGGTTGACTCGTTAAGAGTCATTTAAAAGAGAAGCCATCACTTTAATGCCTCCCTTGCCACCAGACAAAATCCGTAACAATTATTAATCTCAGTTTCCTTGCTGGAAGCACTTTGGTGTGCAGCAATGCAGATATCTGAAACAACTTCCAACTAAACATTCATATTTGTTGGAAAATCAATTACCTCTTCTAAAGCATTCTTCAGATTTTTCTAGTGCACAAAAGTGTGTATGAAAACCAATGAGGTCACTAGTGTGGTAGTTGGTCCTGGTCATATATTGAATGTGCCAGTGATTGCTCTGTGAAAACAGCGAGATCAGACTGCGTCTAAACACAAACTGTTCAAGGTAATGAATAACTAGGATTGTGATATGTGAAGACATAAGTGTCTGTGATAATAGTGAGAATTGAATCACCTGATCTTTTTGTTTATTTTTTGTCAGTGAGCTTAATTTGCCTCAAAACAAAATTCAGTAGAATGTGTTTACTAATAAGGTTGTTTTAATTTAAAAAATTAAATTAATTTTGTCATATTTCATAGGGGGTTTCCTGATACAGCTTGTAGAAAGTATTTTAAATATGAAATCATAATTTCAAAAATGCGTTAGTGTCTCCTTTCTGCAAGTGCAAGATAGTTGCCTACTTAAGACATTGCATCATTCAGGAGCAAGTCAGTCATGAGCAAGAGCTTGGAAATAGAGCTTTTCTTAAAACACAAACAACAAAACCCATATCTCCAACCTGGCTTTCATATTCATATCTGTAGAGAATTATTAGAACTGTAGGGAAAAAAAAAAAGGAAATAATTATATTTGAATAATTTTTGAAAAAATATTTTTAATGCATACCAGTGTCATATTAGGAATGTATGAATAGTTGATTTTATTTATTTTAGCAGATTGGAAAATAGAGCTAATTGGCTTAATCTGAATGAACCTTAAATTTTTAATTATGTCTACAAAAATAATTATTTCTTGTCAAACAGAAGGTTTTATTTTGTTTAAAACAATAATGTCCTTTTCAGACACAAAGAAATGTGATGAAAATAGAGGTCAGCTTTTCACAGAAATGGAGTGGAAAAAATATTTCCCCTTTCCTGCTTGGGACTAGAGCAGACTAGATCTGTCACAGAGGAGGTGCTTGCATGACTTCCATGCCTCCTGAGGGGATTAGGAAGTTTCCCATATGATTTATTGAGAATAGTGTTCTTTTATCATAAAGTTTTTAGTCTCATCGCAATTTCTTCTTTTGACATTAAATAACTGCTAATAAACATTCTTTGAGACTGATTCAGAAGAATCCCACTTCCAAGATCCTTGTCTGAATTAGCAAACGAAACTCCTGTTCTTGCTATGTCAGTGACCATCTCCTCTGATTAAAGTTTTCCCTGTTTTTCTATCCAGGCGATAGTGGGACTTCAGCATTCACTCATTACTACTTTCAGGAAAACTTAAATTGTGTGTGAGTGAATTTTGCTCTATGCCATCCCACTCCTGTAGAAAGCAATCTCCCCATTCCAGTAGAAAGCAATGGAAGTATCTAAGTGTATAAGTATATAAATATATAAGAATGTCCTAATGGAAACAGTCAAAACTTGTTGCAAGTGTGGAAAATGGCTTTTAAAAGATAATTTCTTTCTGAGCACTGATTGCATTTGAATGTGATGGTATTACAAGTGGAAGCCTTATTTTAAAATCAGATATAAGTGAGCAGTCCTTGAGGACAAGGAAACTGTTTACATGTTTTTCACTTGAAACTTTTAAATTAATCTTGTACTTTCAGGATTTTTTGGTAGCATATTTGGACTGATGGGTGTATACATTTATGACGGAGAACAAGTGTCAAAGAATGGATTTTTTCAAGGATACAATAAACTTACTTGGATAGTTGTTGTTTTACAGGTGAGATACTTTGTATCGTGTTTCTGTGAAGGCACTTGGGATTTACTCTTCTGTAAATGACTGGGGAAATTAATGGGTGTCATTGAAGCTGCTGAGAATTCTATAGTCAAAAGTCTGATCTATCACTATTAGAATAAACCTCTAAATTAAAACATGGAAAATATATAGCAAGTATATGACCAAGTAGTATGTAACATAAAAGCATGTAAGTGTTATTTCTTTATTTCTTTTGCAATTTTTTAAAAAAATGCCCTTCCTCCTATTTTAAAAAATATGGTACAAGCATTTCCACTGATTAAATGATGGTAATATGACCAACAGTTTATTTAATGGGGAAAGAAGAACTCCAATATTTGTCTTCAACAGTGCATATCCATAAGATAAAATAACTGTAGTGCTAAACATAGGCAAAAGCTTTTCCTAAATTAAACATGTTGTTAAAATAGATGCTCTCAGTGGAATTATCAGGTTGCAAATCCAAACTTAAATATTTTTCAGGCGCTTGGAGGGCTGGTGATTGCTGCTGTTATAAAATATGCAGACAACATTTTAAAGGGATTTGCAACCTCTCTCTCTATTATACTGTCAACATTGATCTCCTATTTCTGGCTGCAAGATTTTGTCCCTACAAGGTAAGAATTATTTTCCATATATGCTGAAAAAAAAAAAAGTTGAAAACTTAATGCTTACCAGATATAACTGGAAAAATAAATAAAAAAACAGTCCAAGACACGCTTTTAGAATGCTTAGGTACAACTGACACATAAAAGTTCAGTTTCATACCATATCATAACTAATACTTATTGTTTTCAATATCGTTGGCAAGATGAAATTTTCTGTAAGATACAGCCCCCTACAGGTCAGGAATAATTGAATCTCAAATCTTGGCTTCTGACAAACCACTCTCTTGCAGGCTCTGTGTTTAGTTTACTGTCCCTTTCTCTTATTTTCCTCCCTACCCAATCTCCTTCAGTTTGTTCAGCTCCTACTTTGCTTTTATGCTGAAGCCGGCCCTCTTGGCTGTTGCTGCTTGGTGCTGCTGGTTGAACCAGTCTCCCCCCCACTGGCTATTCTGAGCAGAGTGTGACAGAGGGGTTACCTGTCTTGTTTTCTCTTTGTCCTCTGAATGGACACATCTTCTGCAAGTCATCTTCGTAAGATGAGTTATGGCT
This sequence comes from Syrrhaptes paradoxus, assembly GCA_013400615.1. Classification (NCBI taxonomy): domain Eukaryota; kingdom Metazoa; phylum Chordata; class Aves; order Pterocliformes; family Pteroclidae; genus Syrrhaptes; species Syrrhaptes paradoxus. Next base: position 62,880 of record VZTO01000678.1, on the reverse strand, counting down.
GAACGATTATAATTATGATAATCTTTTTATACCGTTTTTCGTCCAATCTCAAAACAGAGATAAGAGAGAGAATTGCAATCACACACACATGGAAGTTACACTACAGCATCTAGTTTCCCAAGGACACCCAGCACAAAGGCAGAGCTTTTTTTTCTAATGACAATACCGTATTTATTAATGAAAATACTCAACCAAGAAAGAGAGAAGAATGCTTGCTGTATGCTTCTAGGCCCCATACACTGTGTCCTGACATTTTGTGAATCAGATTTTAGTAGCTCTGTGCGCTGTGGGTTTTGTACGTGGGTAGGTTCTGGAATAGTGCTTGGCTTAGCAGTGCATGTTAATAAATGGAGTGTAGAAGTAATATTCCAACTTTCAGATACATTAACAGGATTTTGCTTCTAATTGACCTACACTCCTCACATATGTTACACATACTCATAGTGTAAAAGTATTTTGACTATTTACAGCTATTATATCTGATATAAAGAAAGATCTTTTTATCTAAGTATCTGCAGTATTAGCAGGAATTTACTTAAACATTCAAAAAAGGAAGGAGGAAAAACTCCTTAGGCTTAAAAAGTGGAAGACTGAACTTAAATTGTAAGTAGCCTCTACTTGCACTGTTAAAACAAATGTAGAAAGTTGTTTAAGAATTTATGTGTACTCAAATGGAAAATTAATAAGTAACTTACCAGCTTCTGCAAACATGGTGAAAATGGGAACAGTGGTAAATAATTAAATAAGGTGGAGCCAACTAGCAGCATGCAGAACTTGAAGCAATCTCATTTAATAAAACTTGATTAACTTGAGTTAATCAAACTTAATGTTTAGTACCTTGCTCATGACAGCTGAATTTATTTGAACTGAAACAGAGTAATTGTTTCTCTCACTTCAACAAACATTTTTGATTGGGATAATATATGTAAAGTACTTAAGTGCTTGATCGTGTTGCAATGAATCATGTCCAGAAGTAGGTTAACTGTATTCTCTGAAGGATTATTATGTCATGCACCACAGTTTTTTCAGTGTTTGGTTCAGTAGATAAAATTGTCAACGTTGTCATGTCTTTATGACAAGGCTCTTTTCTAAAATGTATACTGATTGTCTGTTTGCTTTGGCTATTTTGTTTCACACTTGTAACTGTCAAACAACTTGAAAGGCCCATATGTCACAGTACAAAAGGTGCCTTTATTATCTTTTCCTTACATAAATCTTTATGTATCTGACACAAATTAGATTATACTGACTTGCAAACTGATCCTTGGGCATCAGTAATTTGTTTTGACATAAGCTTTACACTTCAAAGCAAACACAACTCCAGCAACATGATGTGTGTAAGATGTTAAAAATGGACGGATTAACTACTGTAGTTGCAATTCTTTAGCCTCTGCTTGCATTTTGCACAGAGCTTTGTGGGGGGGAGGGGAGGGAAGTGTCTGATTACTTTTGAATATTGTTCCATGAAACAGTAATTTTAATTTTCAGAATATGTCAGGATAATGATACATGACTTTGTGGATGTAAGTTTCTTATTGCAACTTCTTCCTACATCCTTCTGTAATAAATATATGCAAATTATGTTGTTCTTTATAAATTGGACAAATATAATTTATTTGTTCCCACAGAAAAAAAGAGCCTTTTAATTGTATTACATAAATAAAATTGCATCAACTAAAATGAGCTAACTTTATTTTTTCATCCCTATTCTATTCAGTGTCTTTTTCTTCGGAGCCGTCCTTGTAATAGCAGCTACTTTCCTATATGGTTATGATCCCAAACCTGCAGGAAATCCCATTAAGGCATAGCCGACTTCCTCATCAACCTGCTTCTCAAGATGATGCACTGGGGTCCTTGCTAACAATGGCATGTGGAACATGTCATTGTGCGCTGCAAGGAAAAGATTACTGCCCTGAATCTACTGAAGAAACACTTATGAGTAGTTTTGAACAGCAAGAATGGTTAAAGGTGGATGGTGATACTGTCTGTAACTGATGGAAAAACATGGCAGGGGAATTCCCAGTGCAATTTGCTAATAAAAACTTGAAAGGAACAAAAAGTTTCCAAGAAACTGCAATTAGGAATGTTTACAGGTGTGACTGCGATTGCATCAAAAGAATTTACTGTATTGACTGCTGGAGAAATGTCCTATGCACTCTTTGAAAGAGCACATGACAACATTGTCAGATTGTATGTTTTTGCAATTTGGCTATATTTAATCTTAGTAAATATGTTTTTAACTGTTTGTCTATTTACACAAAATCAGATGAATACATATCATAGTTCTAAAATGATGGTTCTAATTAGATATTCCTTATTAAAATTGTGAAGATTTAAGTATGATTGAAAGACACTTTCACAATATAAAATATTTTTATATTTTTAGAAGGATAACAGAAATCTATGTTCTGTTGCTTATATAAAACTGTTGTAAGAATGTTAACATTCTCACCTAAGTACACAAAGGAAGAAATTCAGAGTGAAAGCTAGAAATCTGTGTCAATACTCCTTCATCAGGATAGCCAGTAGTGTTCCAACAGGTGTAGTAAAACTGTGAACAGAGGCCAGAGGTTACTGCACTAGCCTGGCACTATGAGCAGGGTTATGATGGAGGGCTTGCTCATATGTAATGTTCATTCTTTTTATTTTTATTGATTATAAATCAATTTGTTGGTAGAACCTTTAAAGTAGTTTTTATGCTTTAAATATCCTCTGGGGATTTTTTTTAACCACAATTTTAAAAAGCCCATAATAAACATTTCAAATGCATTATTGTTGTCTGTAACAGCTCCATCTGGAGCTATTATGGTATATCATCTGTACACTGTACTGTACTTTATTACAGAGGTGTTTTTTAAACAAGTGTTGTTTACTCATGAACTCTCCAAGGCTTTTTCAGTACATTTCTAAGTAATGGCTTAATCAGAGATTATTTTTATTATTCTTTTGTTCTGGGAGTCCTTGAGCCAACAGACCAAAATGGGTTCTCTGGAGCTATTCAGTCTACTAGTGGAATTACTTTAATAGGAAACATAATCAAAAAGTAATTAGTTGTGCAATAGGTAATTATAAAAGCATGCTGTTCTTCTGTTTTAAACCAAAAAAAAACTTCACAAAGAAACCTAGGTGCAATTAGAACCTAGCTTAATTAGACTGTTAAGAACACTTCATTTGTTGAAGTATTTGCATATCGCCAAAAACACACAAAAAAAAATGCCAGAACTGATAAACAAAAAAAGCTGTCTTAAAAATCACCTCTTTTCAGGAGACCTGTTCACAGTGGATATTAATATAGAGTGACTTATCCACATGTTACACTTGTAAAGGTATAGAATTATACTAAAACATTGATAGTCCCTTACCTGTAGAAAGTGGTAAAAATGTATAATTTCCTTTTTCCCCCCCTCATGCTCTTTCTCAGTTCTGTCTTGTGCTAATGAAAACATTATGAAGGGAGAGGTATTTTAAAATGTTTCCCAAAGTACCTCATCCTCTTTTCCACATTTTAGTGGTGGATTGACAGGGAGATTCTGGAAGAGTGCTGTGAGATTTTTTTTTTAATGAAGTGTTGTAAATGGGAAAGGAAGAATTCCACTTAACATCAGCCAAGTAAAAATAGTATTTTCCTTCTGTTGGCAATGATGTGGATTATCAACTTTTTGTTTGCTTATCATATCAGAGCAAGACATTAAAGAAATTTCAGAGTTACGCCAAGGGCTTGCTAAGCTTAGTTATCTGTGAATCTATTCCAGCATGCTGTAATTGCAGGAACTCTGCTATGTGGCAGTCAAAACTTATCTTGTTTTACCCTAAATTGACATTCTATGTTAATATTAAACCTTTTACCTATAACACTCAATGTGGCAAAATTTTTGAAAAATTACATTTAGTCATTTCACCACTAAAATACAACATGAGGCAAGATATATGCCTAGAACAGTGGCTCACAGCTTTCTTAGTGCAGAATGGGAAGTGCATGACTGAAATGATCCAAGAAGTGTTGATAGTAATATCTGAAATGGAATTTGGCCTACACAATAGTACTTCTAATTTCATGAATCCCAGTAGTGGAAATGTTCAGGTGATAGAATTGGTTACTTTCTTAAGGAATTTCTCCAAAAAAACTATAAGCAACATATTGAGAACACTTTAAAGCCAGTTGCACCGGAAGGGACCAAATAGACCAAATCATCACCACAGTGCTGGAGTTGTGTTACATATAACCCAGTTTTAATATTTCAGGTGCATCTGTCAATATTTGTCAGTAAAGATGATTTTAAGAAAAGAGCAGGAATATGTGCTCTTTGCTTTTGAATAGGATGTTGTATAGCTTTGGAAAATAATGTATCTACTGTACTAAGGAACAGTAACTTCTGTCGTAGATCAGTGACTCCTCCATGCTTTCAGTTGACAGTTCCATTAAATTTTCCAGTGGAGGGATAGATCTCTTCATAGGCTTGTTATTGTAAAGGAAGTATGACACTGCATTTTTAGCTCTCTGTCCTTAACTATTCACAGGCTAAGGAAAGACTGAGACCCTCCAGGTTGAAAAGCATTATTTTAGACAGAGGGAAGACAGCATGTGTTTCTTGAGAACAGAAAGGATTTGAGGAGGGTTTACTGATTTCTGTAACCTTTGTAATCTGAGAGCATATGCACATTTTCTCATTGAGATACTTTTGTATCTGAATTTTTAAATTGTTTTTAAAAAGCAGTGTTAAGTCTATAACTCATTAACTAACCAAAGAACCATAGCTAGCACAGAGCATTGGGAAGCAGGGGGATAGTGTGCTTTGAGTTTGCCCTAAAAGCAGTCTAGGAGTCTTTCCAAAAATAAACCTGTCTTTCTGAACTATTTTTCTGGCTTTTAAACAATGGATTTGTTAGTTTAGTTGTATATTTAGGAGGCTAACCTAAACTTAACAGAATTTTATTTAAATATTTATAAGGTTATAGCTAGGTATTTATTTGCAATAACTTGAATTATGTGATTTTTTTTTAAGACTTGCATAATGGGAGTAGTAGTATTTATTGAATACTTGGATATTTGGTAGTTTTATTTGAGAATCTGGGATATATGATAAATGGTCAAATAACAATAAACATAGAACTATCTTCAAAGCAAAATAAATCAGCCGTTCAGTGGTGAAAAATCTTGAGTCTAATAAAGAAAGATATTTTCTTTAAACATTGTATTTCTGTGCTATCCACAAGTGCCCAATAACCTTATTTCTCAAATAATTCAGTTAATTTTGTAGTCTATTCAACTTAGTTGTTTTAGACAAAGTGTAAGAAAACTTCCCTTTTGTTTGCTTTAATAGTAGGTAGATTGATGTTCTGGAACTGGCTTCTACAAGGTAGCACCTTGGGTTTTTTACTGTAACTTTTTAGAAACTATTTGCTTATTTTTCCTCAAAAAAAACCAACTTATTTTGGTAACATATGCTTGTGTTTCAGTTACTCATATAGTCCTGTCACAGGTTTTTAGAAGTATTGGTAACATTTGTGTTCCTAGCTTATTTTTATGGCTGTAATTCAAAAGACCATAATAGAATTGTTAATTTGTTTTTAAAATGATAAATGAAGTGATGCATTTCTCCTGGTTTTCAGTGTCGGTAACTTCCATTTTTTAACGTATTTTGTTGTCAGCCATGCATGTTCTGTTGTATTTAAGCAATCATCATTTTCCAAATTTGAAGTTGTTAATTTTCCTCCTGTTGACAGTATTTCTTGCTGGATATTGTGAATGAGGAAGATTATTCATTGTTTTCTTCTCTGAAATCCATGTTTGGTAAGAATGACATATTAAAAAACATTAGGGGTTTTTTTTGTGTATGAGAAGGATAATGTTTATCTATAATCTGGTATTATACCATGTATGTGGTAGTGTATCATTACCTATGGTGTTCAGCTATTGTAAGAAAGTCCAGCGTTTCCTTGCCTTTGTTTTCATTGTTCTGTTCGTTTGTAATGCTGGTTATTTCCCACAGGAAGCTACTAAAGAGTTCTACCTTTTCCAGGTAAGCTTGTATGTTTTTATATATCTAGAATTAAGGGATTTTTACTGGGAAAAATGCAGGGGAAAATGCAGCAAAATATGTGTGATTAATTAGATTGTATATGTACTCTGGTTACTGTGAATCCAAATTTCTGTTCAGTTGAATTTATAACTTTTGTAATTATTTCCTGCTAGGAAAATTTATAACTCTTTCTAGAAGCAAAAAAAATGCTGTTCAGTGCTCATTCTTTTATCTCTGCTGCACATTTGCATCCAAGAGTAGACATGACATTTTTCACTCTTGCCTTCAACCTTCCAGCATCGTTCTGACTGTAATTAGCCATATTAATTTCATTAGCAATTTATAGCTCAGTAATAATTGCTTATATGCTAAGCATATGTTTATATTTTCTTCCATGAGAACACTTTTTTAGATTTTTAAATGTTTGTCTTTATTGTCAATATATTTTAAATTTAATTTTAAATATATGAGCTCAAGTATAAATCGTATTCAAACATTGTAGATAAATTTTTAAGGTAGTCTTCAGATTTTTTTATATATTGATGCTGTTATTTTTGTATGATTATACTGAATGCAATTCTAATATATGGTGTTTCCAGGCAATTTGGAAACAGGTTATTTTTTTGGTATAACACTGCTGAACTATGAAATGCATCTTATATGACCCAATACAGTCCTTTTTTTATCCATATTGGGGTAAAATATTGTAATTTTTTTCTCCTGTATGTGTAGATAATGTCATTATAGTAATAAACTGGTTAAAATTAAACACTGGCTTTTTAAGAATATGATATAAAACTGTTTGAGAGCTTTTTAAATGAAGAGGGTTGACATGCATATTTTAGCAGAAATAAAACAATGTTTTAATTAACATTTATTATTTCAGAACATAAGTTTTGGCATACTTTTCAATAAACTCCAGAAGGCTGTTCAAAGATGTTTGTTGGTGGCATCTTTTAACATACAGCGTACTGAATTTTGCCAGAAATTTAATTTTGACTGAGACATGCCTCTTTTTGACCACTGTATCATGACCTCGTGAATTGCATTCCAGCAGTGTTCTTGTGACTGTCTGTCTCTGCACTCTTCTGGTCTGAAAACCCTGGTCTCCTATTCAGGACTAACGTTCCTGAACTGGAGCTGGTAGAGAACATCTGGGTATCAAGTACCAAGCTACAGTATGGTGTGTAGTTGTAAAACACTGTAGTCCTTTGTAGAAGAATTTTGCCACAAGTTACCAGGAGGCAGATGGTAATTCAGTAGCTTTTTTTTTATTATTCCCTGTTCTAAATATTTAATTTTTATAGCAGTGGAAAGTATTATACAATATACCCTCTAGAATACCAATCAACACCATCTGTTGATTCATGTTAAAATTTAGAAGCTGAGGTTTTGTATAGCTGTAATTTATGATATATCAGAGACCTGAACAGATTTCACAAACACATTGCTATAGATGGTGGGTAACATGTTTCCCTGTCCTGTCCAGGGATATATATAATAAGATCAGGTCATTTCACCAGCTATGCACCAATAATTTTCAGAACTCTTCATTTCTCTCAGTTCCTTTTGTCAATTCTGCTCTGATTTTAGTGATCACATGCAGCATGATTTAAACTTAAATTTTTACGCTATTAGGTGACAGAAATTATTCATCAATGAACCGAAGGAGCATAGCTGGTACAGAGTACTGGGATGCAGAGGACAGTGTTCTTTGAGTTTGACCTAAAAGCAGTCAGTATGAGTCTTAACTGCAACCATCTGTTTGTGCTTTAAATTCAAGGGTTTCCCTTGGGGACATGATAAGTACTCTGTCTGTTTTCATTCTGCTTCCAAAAATAATATCTTCTAGAGCTAGCAGGTATTATTATGCATTTACTTTGTATAGAAGGTTGAACACTACAGGTGTTTAGATGTAACAAGCAATTTTTTTATCTCTTCTTCAGGAAATTACATGTTTGTCAGGAATTTGTCTCTCAGTTGAATGCTGGCAGAGCGGATTATGTCAGGACTTACATAGGTAAGTGAGGTTTGATATTTGAGAACGTGTAGTTGGATGAAGTTCATGACAGGAAAAGCAAGTCATATTTATCTAGAGAATAAGAAGAATTCTTACTTGAATTGCCTGCTCAGCCTACATGAACAAACTTGATATTTAAGATGCATTTATTTTGGGATAATACCAATAACAGGATTTGGTCTGATATAAAGGTGTGTATGCAAAAACAGCTGTTTATTCAGCCTAATTACAAAATCTATAATTACAAATCAATAATGCTGAGACGTAGTTGTGTTAACTTTGTAACCTATATTCCTTACATGTCATGTAGATGTCTGTGTGTGACTTTCCCACCAAAATGTAACAGCACGCTCTCCAAGGAGAAGACTTGAAACCATGCCAAAATTTTAGGACCCCTCTCCTTTCCAGATAGAAGGGGTGAGGAACCCTGGAACAGAATTGTCACATACTTTACATAACTAATTAAGACTTGTAACAAATGACTGATAGTAGCAATGGCTGCAAACATCCTTTTTTTCCCTATAGGTAACCCCATAGATCCACACTTCGTATCATGAGCTTGAGCCTACTTGCCTTTGTCTCACTGTGAGTCCAGAGTAGATCCATTGGCTTGAGTAGAGCAACACCTCATGAAATTGTAAATTCCTTAAAAGCTGCTTTATGATAAGAGGGTGCTTGGTCTTAAGGCTAATGGTTTAAGTCTACATGATCTTCAGTGGCAAGTGCTTTACACCCCTTAGTTACCGTAGTGTTGTCTGTGCTGTAAGGGAGCTGGAGTGCAGGTCTGTGCGTTAGGGACGAGGTTCAGTGTAGCAGCCACAGTTTGTATGGAGAGGGAAGATGTTAATGCACGGCTGAGGTTCTGGGGGAAAGAGGGATGTCACAGGAGCTGGGGGGATAGGGATGTGCAGTAAGAGGGCTGGGAGATGGAGGACTGAGCGAAGAAGAACATAGAGGAAAGACCGGTATGTGGATGTGGCCGTGGAGAGTTGTGTCTGAGATGGTGAATGCAGTAGTACTGGATGCGGGCAGATATTGCTCCGTTTAGTGCTGTGAGACATCAACAGTGGAGGAATGTAAACTATAAGTCATTGAATAATTAATAATAATAGTACACGTTTCTAAAAGATTTTCTCCACTGAGGGGTGTGATGGCTTGGGAAAGCTGATCCCTGTTACCTTATTACCCGCAGGCGGTGCGGTAAATCAGAGCCTGGAAGGGCCTGGCTCGAGTGTTAAAGCTTTCAGTTTAAAACCTGAGAGTAAGAAAGCGGAATGTCTCCCTCCAAGTTGGATTTTTAAGATGGATTTTATGTGTGGTTGTGCACTTCGGCTCTAGCAATGCCTTCCGATGTCCAGCAGGTCTGTCCGGTAGGAACTGCCCTTCTTTGCCCCTTTTCCCCGGGCCCCTCGGCCAGCAGGAGGGGGCGGGAGCGGCCTCTCAGATTGGGTTGGGAGGGGGCAGCGCGGAGCGGCGGTGCTTGTGGAGGAGTGGGAGAAGCTGAGGCTTGCGCGGCAGGAAAGGCCGCGAGAACGTATTTTAAGATGCCGGTGTTGCCTGCAGAGGGAAGCCAAGTGTCCGCCGCAGTGCGGGTGGGACCGGTGTGTCGCTGGGGTCCGGTGGCACGGGCTGACGAGGGCTCCGTGTTCCTGGGGCGCCCGGCTCAGGCCCCGCTACACCGAGCCGCCTGCCAGGGGCCGCCTCACAGCGAACTGCACGGCTTCTGCCAGCAGCCTCTTCTCTTGCATTTTTTTAAATGCATTTATTTCCAAACACTAGCCATTAATTTTCTGACAGGCGGGCCCAGGGGAAGGGTGGGCGGCCGGCCGGCAGCGTCCCGCGCGGTGCGTCCTGCGCACGTGACCGGCAGGCGGCCAATGGGGCGATCGCGTGATGCGCGGTGGCGGCGGCGCCCGGGGGTGGCTGGCCAAGATGGCGCCGGGTGCGTGAGCTGTGGGGCGGCCGCGCGGGGAGGGGAGGCGAAGGCCCAGCTGCTGGGGAGGATCCGCTGCTGCCCCCGCTCCTCCCCGGGGCTGTAGGATGGTAAAATGACCCAGGGGGGGAAAAAGAAGAAACGCGGCGTGAACCGCAGTATCATGCTGGCCAAGAAGATCATCATTAAGGACGGCGGGACGGTGAGGCCGGGCGAGGCCGGGGGGCGGCTGTGGGGCGAGCTGGTGGCAGCGGAGCGCCGGGTCCGCCGCGATGCGATGCGGGGGGTGGCAGTGGGCCGAAGCGGGTGCGGCCGGGCCCGGCACGGGGGGGCAGTAGGCTCGCGGGCCGAGCTCTGTGGCGAGGATTCGGTTTATTTTACGCTGCGGGTTGCTGCAGGCCCTATAGCTTCGTTCCGGTATCCCCGGCCGGTCCCCTTGAGGCAGTTCCCCGGCAGACACCTGTAAGGGTGTCACACGAGTTCGGCGTGGGCCCGTTTTTAGGGCTCGGGAGCAAGTGTGCAGAATAGTCGTCTCAGGAGTTAGGCACAGAGACCTGCAGATGGGTTACATTGTGTCCGAGATGATGCGGTACGTGTCTTTACATTGACAATAATTTAAATGAATCTTCGCAGAAGGAGGAGCTGCTGCGGAGCCAGCTGTGTGCTTGGGAGCAGCAGTTGGCTGCACAATAGCCCGGGATGGAGCGGCGGGCGGTTGGCCATTGTAAAGGAAAGCAGGAAGCGCGGAGTGTGGTCAGATGCAGTTCTGCTGGTGGTGCAGAGCCCGTCTGGGATGTGCTGTGCTCGCTCCGTGAGAGGATCACGGCCACAGCAGTCTTGTGTCCTGTTTCCATAGTCTTGAGAAAGAATAGGCCAGTGAGCAGGACAAACTCTTGCACCAGAGAAGTCCCATTAAGGGTGCCTGGAAGAAGTGTTCTGCAGTTCCCTCCCACTAGCTTGCTTCTTCTTAAATACATAGATTTTTAAAAGAAAGGAAGCTGTTAAGTGTTTTGGCTGTTGGAGGTTGTTTTTTTCTAACTGATGAGCAGCATTATTTCCAATGTATCATTGCTCGTGGATGTTTTCCACTGTGTAACATTGTAAAGCTTTGATGTGCAGTCTTCTAAATACAGTATCATTATTTCAAATAAAGAGACATGTAAATCACTGGTGGCCCGTCGGTTTGTCTTTTTGGAACAATAATGGAGAAGGGTTACTCTCTGGAGTAACCATTGATGAAAATACAATATACTTCAAAGTGTCCTTTATCTCTCAACTTTAACTTTGTTGTGTGAAGAGAGGAGAAAAAATACTGTAATAACTGCGTTCAGTGTCTCCCACCAGTTTCAAAAGCAGAGTGCAAACTTGCATGAGTTTGGTATGATTTTCAGTTGTTTTTAAAACAGTGGCATAATGGGCTATAAAAATTAGATGAAGGTATGTAGATTGTTGTTAGATAACAGAAATGCAGCTTGTGATATTTTCTGCTTTCACATAAATGTTTTGAGAATTTGTTTTAAATACATTTTTAAAGTTAAAAGTCTGGTATAACAGCATATTCTTTATAATGACAGCAAAAACTTTGTGCTTGGATTTTTTTTTAATGTTTGTTGAAAAGTTTAATTAGCTGCCTGTGCTCAATCTCCTGAGTTTCTTTGCTTACCCAACATGCTAAGTGTCATTATGGGAAACAGGTAAATGAAAATGGCCCACGTCTTGAATGTCTCCAACTGACAAACCAGTAATTAATCAAGCATTGGAGTGTACCGTTTCCAGCCTGATTGGTTTATTTTTAAACTATTTGACATCAAAGAAAACCATGTGACTCTTGCCTGCAAGAATATACAGCTGCTAAATGAGGCGGTATTACAGGCAAAAAGGGTTTACTGATGGGGAACTTCAGTCAGTTGTCACTTCTAATCGCTGATTCTGATGCAGAAAGAAAAACACAAGCAAGAGGGAAGAACCACCCATTGCTGCTGCAAAGTCTCTCCTCCTGCCGCAGGTTACATGGAGTCCCTTTGGCCTGGTGATGGGTGGTGCAGGAAGTTGGGCTGGTGCGTGGTGGTGTTTTTGTGTTGTTCTCTTTGCAGCTCAGTAGCTGTATCACAGAAAACAATGTGTAGTGGTGTGTGTTGTCAGATTCACCAAAGGAGAAGCAGTAACACCAGTGAAGTGGTTTTATGACCACTTGGAATTAATCTTATGTAAGATTATGCATTTCTGAAGCACTCATTTAATGAATTGGGAGGTACACGCCTGGGCAATGCTGGAGAGAATTAGAGCTTAGTACTTTATTTGTTGTCTCTTCCTTTCCAGGAGAGGAGCAGCCTCTGTGATGCCTTTGTTGCTTGTTAGTTCTTCTCTTGTTGTCAGATGCACGTTCTTAGGGTTGCCTGGCGTATACACTTTTGTCACTGGCATGACTGACAGTACAAAGTGTTTGGTTAAAGACATTTTCTCTCTAACTAGAGAAAGGGACGTTCTTAGAGCACTCTTTTGTGCTACAGATTTTGCTAAACAAAAATACGCTCTGCTCTGGCTACATGGTTGCAGAGAAAGGTTGCTATTACTCTGATTAGGACACCCCTATTCCAGGTTGTTCACACAAAGACTCCTTATCTTTTATCTCCGGGTGTAAGGCCTTCTGGTTTGATTTCACTTAGGTCATTACATTACATTACACTATGTTAGCCTGTTTGTAAAGCACAGCAGGGCGGGTTTGTAGAGTAAGACGGGCTGGATACGCAACACCTGCGCTGTGCACGTTGGGTGTAGGAGGGTCTGTCAGACTAGTACTTAAGTCTTCTGGACTGAATGTACATAATATATCTTAACGCAGTGTAATGTAACCACTTACTAATCTCCTTCCCTCTTTCTTCCACCTCAGGAGTATTTTTGCTACTTTACAGCTGCGACCATCTTTAAAAATGTCTGTGGAGGTGATGATCTAAATGTGATTAAATTCTTTTTTTATAGATAAGAACAAATAACAATACCTGTGATAAGTGGGCATTAGGAATACAAATGCAAGGAAGTTTAACCCTAGTGATCTAAATGTCACTTGTGTTTGTTTGTGCCAATGTAATGGAAACATCTGATCAGGTTGCTTACAGCTGGATGACATGGCAGAGGGCAGCAGTCACCCACCTGTATGCCTCTAAAATTGCCACCAGTTTAGCTGTGTGGGACAGCCACTGGTTTCATTCTGCTGTTCTGGTTTGTGCGTGTGATCTCTGAGTAGCTGCCCAGAGCTGGACAGGAGCAGCATAGAGACAGGTGGCTGTTGAGCTTGTGTTTGCTGGATGTGAACAGAATGGAAGAGCTTTTGACCCCTGATGCTTGGACAGGGATAGTTCATTACTCCTGCCTCACCGTCTGTAATGCCTTGGTTGGACTCAAGCCCGTAACTTCAGATTCACAGGAATCTGGGGTCTATGAGAATGAACTTAATTTTCTGTGTCAGACTGAGTCAAACAGCTAAGATTGTTACTTGTGGTTTGTGCAGAGATGGATGTATTTTTAACCCAAAACTAAAATAAAGGTTGTGGGTGGAAAGGGAAAGGAATTGTGGGAAGTGAAGATAATTGTAGCCACTTTCTTTACCTATAGAGACTGTTAATTTACCTCCTTAATATGATGAGAAAAATAGCAGAAATACCTGTATGGTATAATGTCTATTTACTGAAGAGGACTTGGGAGAGAAAAATAGCACAGTGCTGAGATACTTTTGTAGATCACCTTTTACATATTGTTATGGTTACTTTTTAAAATTATGATCTTTTCTAGCAGAAGGGGTGAATTGCCAGTGTGGGGTTTTGTATTTATTTCCAGTAGTTGTTCCAAAGGTGGGTTTTTTTTTCCTCTGTTGGAAATTTTGGAATCTGTAAACAAAAGCTAGGTATGACTTGCATAAATCTTTTAATAAAAGAAACTGAAACTTAAAATTGTGTAGTATTTGAGGTTGGAAGGCACCTCTGAACATCTGTAATCTGACTACCCACTTTTTTTCTTCCCCAAGCGGGCAGCTGGAGAAGTTTGCTCAGGGCTGTGTCCAGTCAGCTTTGGGGTATGGAGATTCCACAAACCCCCTGGGCAGCCTGTTTCCAGGGGTTTCTTTTGTTCAAGGTTTAAGTAGAATTTCCTGTATTTCAGTGTGCACGTCCAGTCCTGTCACCGAGCACTTCTGAGAAGAGTCTGGCTGTGTCGTCTTTACTCCTTCCCTTCAGATATTTATACGTGTTGATAAGATCCCCCTGAGCCTTCTTGAGAGGCAGCTGAGGACTTCAGCCTGTGTGTGTTTGCACAGTATAAATGCTGGGTCTAATCAAGTTGGTGCTACTCTCTTAGTAACTCACCTTCACACAAAAGCCAGGAAAGTAGAAGTTATAAGCTTAAAGAATATGCCTGAAATTTCTGACGTGTTATTCATACTACCTTCATATGAAAATACTTAGTGCATCATTTCCTCAATTTGCAAATGATGAACTGTGGCATGTTGTTTGACAGGGTAGAAATTTGCAGAGTATATGGACAAGCAGGTTGTCCCACCTGTGCTCTTCTTGTTCTCCTCAAAAGCTAGTTCTGCTGTTAACGATTGTACTAAATCACTATAGAATTTGGAGTTCCTTATTTCAAATCTTCTATCCAGATTTCTTCCTACATTTGAAGCGCATTGTAGCTCATGGGCCTGCTCTCGGTGTTTGAGAAGCAATCAGCTTCTGGCATTCATTATTTCAGTTTTTCTTTCTTGATTTAGAGCTGTCCAAGTTTTGTACTTAGCCATGGCACCTTTTAGTAACAGAAGTACTATAAAGCTGCTTGATCAACCAGGTAATCAGACTTTGGGGTAGCTGAGCACGAACGCTACTATGTATTTAAATTATGAAAACTTGATTTCCACACAGCATTTTGTGTGTGTGTGTGGGCCTAAGCGTTTTTCTCAAGGAAAAGGAACTAATTCTCCAAAGAGGGGTCTGTTTCCCCTTTCAGTAGCATCCTTTTTTCCCAAACTGGCAGCATAAGTGGTTTATTTTTTAATTTGAGATGGGAGCACACTTTGCATTCTGCAGAGGATTAAGACACTTTAGCACATTAGCTTAAAAGATAAATTTCACTCCATACCAGTTAGCTTAAGGAACTGTATTCTGATGTCTCGAGTCCTGTTTAATTTCTTAATCCTTCTGTTGATAGTGTTCAGATAAATTTCTCATGACTGTGATAGATTCTTAGATTTCTTAATCGCCCTTTTTTTTTTTCTCTTGTTTTAGCCTCAAGGAATAGGTTCACCTAGTGTTTACCATGCTGTTATAGTGATCTTCTTGGAGTTTTTTGCTTGGGGACTCCTAACAGCACCCACTCTGGTGGTAAGTGCTATGCTTGAGCTTTTTCTCACCGTACATATGGGAGGTGAGGTGATTACTGCAAAGGCACTGAACATCTGAATTAGATGAAAACGATGTATCGTTGAGCTGCTCTGTTGTGCAAGTGAGAAGTTTTGTGTTTTTGCATGGAATTGAGAATTTAAAAGTATTTCATTAAAGCAGTGTAGTGATGCAACATAGCTGTTTATGTGCAAGTCTGCTAACACTCAAGCTTACGTGTAAATATTTGCTGACTTGAAACCAGCAAGACAGTAATTAAATTATCTCTCCTTTCAAGATGGTACAAAAAGTTGGTGCATTGCAAGTGTAAGGACAAAAATACACTTGAAATTTGGTAAAATTATGTAAGCATGTGTTTGTAGGTAGGGAGATCTTTGCTGACCTGGCTGTGTTTTGAATGGAAGCTTCAGAGCGCAGACCCTCTTAACACCAGTCAAAGCTTCCCTGTGATTAGTGAGACAGTCATAACAACAGGTTTGTACCAAATTACTTCTAATGTAGTTGGTTGCTTTTCATTTGGATTTAATCTTTGAGAGTGACACATGCTTACAAATTAAAAGGAGCAAAGGCTTAAAGACTTCCAAGCAAGCTCCACCTAAAACGCAGTCGTGGTATGGCTCTGTTAGCTGATGTTAACCATGAACAGTCTCTTGGATATGAACTGCACACCAGTTGCTGAATGGGATCCATCTCACATAACACAGGTCACGCTCAGAGAGGTGCCTGTTGTAACCTGTGTATCAAGGCTCTGGTCACCGAGTTGAGAGGCACGTCAGAATGATCTCTCTCTCCCCAGTGCCCTACAGATGACACAGTAACATGTGGAGAGTCTGGTCTGAGATAATTTTCTAGGTTCTCTGTGGTCTATTTAGATTTCAGACACCAAAGTTAGATGACTTGAATCCTTCCCAAAGTGTTGAGAGAACTGAGGCCTCTACCAAATAAAGCTAAAACCTCACCATGTCAATTTAAGATTAAATAGATTGTTTGTGGTGTCTTTTATTTCTCTGTATTCTGTGAAAATATAAAACTACTGTGGGTGTGCCATTGTAGAAGTTGGATGAGTCATGAGCAATATTTATAGTTAGTATTGTGTAAATGACAGTTTGTATTTCTTCTCCAGGTTCTGCATGAAACCTTCCCAAAACATACATTTCTAATGAATGGTCTAATTCAAGGAGTAAAGGTAAGTCGACAACAGTTAATCACAAGTACAATTTAAAGTGAATGGTGGGAGGAATATAGAAATGCTTGCCAACTGGGAGAAACATTCAGGAGGTTTTTCAGTATAACTTTCACGGTATAAATACAACATGGGAATAAATTATTGCTAAAAAAGCCAATGCACATCATTTTACTTTTAGTATGATATTGTTTAGTCTGTACCTGCTGTTTGCGTTCAGCAAATAAAAAAGGTAGTTGACTAATCCCAAATGACACACATAGCATTAAAATTTGAGAATTTTTTACTTGGAGCGCGTTGCTCCAGTAGAGTGTTTTCAATTATTAAGTTTATGTGACTTTTAAATATATAAAGCTATAAAACACAGTTCATAAAACTGCTGGTATGACTGGATCATCTGCATTTTGAGTTTTGTGCAACGCTGACGTAACAAATCTCAAATTTTGTGTAACCAGACATGAGACAGAAGATCAGTAATGCTTGACCGTATTTCTTTTGATATATTGCACTGTGGTCATCAACTTCAATAAAAATAGAGCCCAGCCTGCTATCAGAGTGTGGAAGGGTGGGCTATCATGATTCTAATGACATAGTTCTAACTTTAAGTGTTCTTTTTTTTTTTTTTTTTTTTTTATTTAGGGCTTATTATCATTCCTCAGTGCCCCACTCATAGGTGCCCTGTCTGATGTGTGGGGACGAAAGTCCTTCTTGCTGCTAACAGTATTTTTTACCTGTGCTCCAATACCACTAATGAAGATCAGCCCGTGGTTAGTAAATTCTTTCACACTGCATTTGGCATTTCTTGTCAAGGTTGCTGTATAGTGCTTTTGTTTGTAGCGTTGTTGGTAAAATACAGTTTGTGCTCCGTGGAAGGTTGAGGCTTTTGTATTACTGCGGTGTAAAGTTGGGAGAAAGTCAAACTGAAGTAGCTGCCATGGGGCCAAACACCTTGGTCAGAATTTTAAGAGCTGCTGGTTTTGAGCTCTGTGCTGCAGGCCCCACTTCCTACTTCAGCAGATTTGCAAAAGATACTAGAATGCTGCCCAGTAAACTCCAGGTCTTCATTGTGGCCACAGTACTCAAATACTAACCAGTTATGTAGAAATGAAAACCTCACCTAATGCGAGGTAGTGCATGAAGTAACCATTTGTAAGGTAGAACGTTGCTGTAGTTTCATACTTTTTTTTCTCAAGTTTTAAAATCTGCCAGCTTTCACGCCGTGTGCAAGTTAGTAACCTCACAACTGGCACATACGTTCCCTGGGCAGTCCGTGAGTCAGAACTCTGTGTTGTTGGCCCACCTGTGTGCTGTACCTGAGGGTGGAGCTGAAATAACACCGGCTGTGCTGAGGCAGGGCAGAGCCAGCTGCTCAGGCAGCTCTGTGAGACTTTCCAGTTTTCTCTCCCATCACACATTGTTCATGGATTCTTCATCCCTTTTCTAAGAAGTAGCTAGTTTTCAAGTGTAGATTAATGTTTCAAATGACAACTGATAGCGTCTATAACATAAAGATAAGGAGAATGTTGAGACCTCTCAGTGAACAGATTCTCAAAACATTGAAGTTCCTCATTTGCCTTAAGTCATCGGCGTCCAGTCGAAGTTAGTCTAACACCTCATTTCCTAGGGTACTTGGTCACAGCAGCTTTTTGAAAATGTTACTAAATTCTGCTGTTTATCTTTGTACTCGGTGCGCTAAGAGGAATTACACTGCTCTATCTAGACACATTCACATTGGCTTTATCCAAGTTTATCTTAATATTTGTTGGGAAAACTTGGACAAGATGATTTACTGTTGAACTCTACTTGGATTGTAAATAGAAAATTTTGTTTCTATTTAGCTGTTCTGTTTTTTTTATCATGTTCCTAGGTGGTACTTCGCTGTTATCTCTGTCTCTGGAGTTTTTGCAGTGACATTTTCTGTGGTTTTTGCATATGTAGCAGACATAACCCAAGAACATGAGAGAAGCATGGCCTATGGTTTGGTATGTATTTTTTTGGCTCTGTTCCTGTGGTATTCAATACTAAACACTTCAGTAGGCAAAGCTTTTCTAAATTGTATTTTTGTTTCTTCCCTGGCAAGTCGATTTTAGCTTGGAGTAAGGTTTTTCAGTTCAATTGTTCTTGAAATCCAGTCTTGTATCTCTTGAATATTCCGCTCCTAACTTAAACTAAAGATGACTGCATTAAAAGCTGTCTTTCAGATCTGTGTCTTAACAGTTATTACAAGTGTTAATGATGTAATCTGAAGGAATTCAGTTACTCCTCTGTTGTTTTTCACCCTAGTACTACTCTGTCATCTTTTAAAAAATCTAACTTTTTGTTCCTGGATAATTTTGGAACTGCCATTGTATGATATCTTGACTACTGCTGGTCATGTCTTCAATCACCCTGCTGCGCTTCAGTTCAGAACAAATGTAGCTGAGTAACTTGTCTGTCTTGAGTTCTTACAACTTGCTTCCATTTCTCCATTATCTCCTGATAACCTGCCAGGTCTCAGGCGCCTTCACAGCCCTGTGTTACGGATTAGCAGAACTACTTGTCGCATTCCAGTTACAGAAGCCATTATCATATTCAGCAGGAAGAGCTGAAAGCTATGGATATAGAACTCTAAGTAGTTTCTTTCTGCCTGTTATGTATCAGGGGGATTGAGATCTGTTGAGAAAGTTCCTTCAGTTTTAAAGTTAACATCCATCACAACAAGGCCAGTTGGTTAACTGAAAACTGCTTTCTGTAGACCCATTGGACAGAGTAGGATTAACTAGCTTATTAAATTCAATATGCCCTTCATACATGTGATTTTTTTCTTAACAGGCATTGCGTATTTCACTAATATGAAGATTACATTCAGCTCATCACTTCCCAGAGGCATCAGCAGTGTATAGTTAATTAAATCTAATTATGTCGGTACATGCAAAGTGCTTTGAGCCTCACATTGCTGTCTAGTTGTTAAAAAAAGATGTTTTGAAAAATTTTGCCTGTCTGAAATACACAGCTGCTACCGCATAGTCACAGGAAAAACGTTACTTTTAATCACTACCTGATGAAAATGGTTAGGCTTGTGAAAATGAGGAAAAGTGGGTAATAATGCTGTTGACTTATCTAATTAAAAATCTTACCAGCTGTTATTTGTTCCAGGTGTCAGCAACTTTTGCGGCAAGTTTAGTTACCAGCCCGGCTATTGGTGCCTACCTTGGTCGAGTCTACGGAGACAGCCTGGTTGTGGTCCTAGCGACAGCAATAGCCTTGTTAGACATCTGTTTTATTCTCGTTGCTGTACCAGAATCGCTGCCAGAGAAGATGAGGCCAGCGTCCTGGGGAGCACCCATTTCATGGGAACAGGCTGACCCTTTTGCAGTAAGTTATTTAACTATGGAATATTTTGTTATTGGTAAATGTTGAGGTTTTGAGATGGGAAAGACGCTGAACTTATTACAATTCAAGCTTAAACGAAGCCCATATTTTTTTCAAGTTTAACCTTGCGTCACTACTAATACTTTCGCCAATGACCTTGCTAAACATGTAGGACATGTTTTGGTGGTACCACATGATAGCTTCATTAATTGACCTGCTTTTCCGATTCTTGCTAGGTGTGCTTTTCTGGATATGAAGATTAAATGTTTTATTATACTTTTTTCTTGCCATAGTCGCTCAAGAAAGTCGGCCAGGACTCCATTGTGCTGCTAATCTGCATAACAGTCTTTCTTTCCTACCTCCCAGAGGCAGGTCAATATTCCAGTTTCTTCCTATACCTCAGACAGGTAACTGAACGTTTTGATATAGATTTGAATTTATAGGAAAGTTCTCAATATTGCTGAATTAATACAGAACGTATAGATAACTAGTATAGTTTAAAAGCTTCCAGCAGCTCATTTAAGTCCTCTTGCTATTCTGGTTTTATCTCTTTTTAGAGAGATAAAAAGAGAGATGAGCGAGTTATAAACAGCTTTTTGTATTTTGTATTCATTTGTATTATTCTTGGACTACAAGGTGCACTATGTGAAATTGTTTTTTTGTTATTTTTGAGGGAACCATTTACTTGTTTTTTATTTATGCCCATTTATTTTTGTATACTTGCTTGATTCATGAAAAAAAAATCCAACTTTTTTTTTAAGTTAGGGAGGAGTTGAATAATACCAGTTTTCTGCATTGTTCCCCCATTGACATTTGTGACATCATGATACATGGTTTACAGTTAATAATGAAATTGCCTTTTTTAATATAGATCATGGGATTTTCATCTGAAAGCGTTGCAGCATTTATAGCAGTCCTTGGGATTCTTTCCATTATTGCACAGGTGAGTTACTGCTGTGTATTTCTTTGACTTGGTAACTTCCAGACAGCAAAGCACTGTGGACAACTTCCATAACACTGAGCTTCCAGAAACGTGACTCACCTTTTCTGTAGCTGTTTTTCTAAGTCTGACAATGGATTAACACTCTAACTTAGATGAAAAAACATCTTGCCAACCAGGGTTTGGCTCATTAATATCCCAAGTGTATTGTGTTGGCACAACTAAATCTTTTTGTGTGTCAAAGCAGGGATGACAGTTTGTTCATATTCCATGCTAAATGATTGCTGTCTTTTTGGTAGAGGCTCCTGAATACTTGGCAAAGACTGCTTTTGGAGAATTTTACTTGGCTTTTTAAAATTAATTTAAATTAATAAAATGTATTTAACATTTAGAATATAATGTTTTGAGGTTTTTAGTTGCAGATAAATTAATGAATTAAAAAAGCGGGTATTTAAGGTTTAGAATAAAATGTTATTTTTTGTTGATATTTTTTCTTTTCCCACCTCTCTCAGACAATAGTTTTGAGTTTACTTATGCGGTCCATCGGAAACAAAAATACCATCCTCCTGGGCCTAGGATTTCAGATACTACAACTTGCCTGGTATGGCTTTGGATCAGAACCATGGTATGTAAATTTCATTTTAATATCTGAATGAGACAGTATTTTTCTGCATTTCATCCTTTATCCAAGGGAGACCCTTAAGTGTGTGTGAGTGCACGTGTATATACACACATATATACATACATACACTCCAAACACAGAACACATTATGCAGAACATGCAGAGCAGTTCCTTTAAGTCTGTATTTTTATTTTTTGCAGGATGATGTGGGCAGCTGGAGCTGTTGCAGCCATGTCCAGTATTACTTTCCCAGCTGTAAGCGCACTGGTTTCACGAACTGCTGATGCTGACCAGCAGGGTAGGTTTTGTCCTAACGCTTTGAATTCTAGTCAGAGAGTCCTGTGAAGACAGACGTGGCAGGGTCCCATAACAGCACTAGTCAGCCAGCCTGCATCTTGGCACAGAGCAGCCCCTACACCTGAAGTGTAGGTCACAAAAATGTCGAAATCCAAGTTACGTGCAAGTTGTAATACGTGCAAATCAAGTCCTTCTGGCACAGAGGGAAAACATTCAAACAGGTCCCAACAGCAGCAAAATATTTAGCAAACTTAACATGCTGTTTCTTTTCCTCACTTTTAACAAAAGTTTGCTTTGCTGTTCAGGTTGCATGCAGTGCTTTGCCTCCTGCATGAGGCAGCGACAGCAAGGACATTGTATTGATACTGGTCAGTGAGCGAGCATAGCCTGGGAACCACTACTCTGTGCCTAGGGGGAGATGGAAAAAACTCTTGAAAACACAGTAATGGCAATTTTTGTGCAGCCCTTGTTTACTGCTACCCATAGGCCTACACCCTTTAGAGGAGCTTCCCTGCTTGCATCAGTTTGGAGGTGAAGTGAATAGAGTCTTACTGATATGTTCATAATTCTTCAAAAACAGTTAATTATGTATGTATAATAGTAATTATGTATGTATAAATAGACAGCAGTGTGTTTTACTTTTCCCAGGTGTTGTTCAAGGGATGATAACCGGAATTCGAGGACTGTGTAATGGTTTGGGACCAGCACTTTATGGTTTTATATTCTATATATTTCATGTTGAACTGAATGAACTCCCCATGCCTGAATCACCATCAGGAGGTGGTGTGGTCACACAGTACCATTTACAACAGGTATTCTTTTACTTATTAATTGCAAAAAGGAAATTAGGAAGGGATCATGTGCTCACTCCTTCTTGGGCATTGTTACGCCAATGGTAAAGCATGTAAAAAGAGGTTCTTAAATCACTCCTGGGAAGGGTTGCTTTTAACTAGAAGGTCTGGTTTAGTTTAGCTTTCAAATGATACAGCTGATAGTCATTAGACAATTGATGACAAAATGACAGATTGAGGGAAGGATGGACTAATACCAAGAGCATCCCCCTCGTCTCTTGGCTCCCTGACCATTCATGTTGTACACTTTTGTTGTCCTCTAGTCTTTTAACCAAGCTCTCTGTATTTTTAAAAATATAATCTGTTAAGGAAAACTCAGCAGCAACAATGTGCACTAGAAAAGGAAGGTGGCAAGTATTAGTAAGAACCATATGCATTCTCTCCTGAATCTTAGGCTGTAACATTCTTTCCACATTTCTTCTACAAGATTCCACATGGAGACAAATGCTATATTGGCTGGTGTAGTAAGAAGTTCTTTCCACTCTTGAAATTTGTGTAATTAGCAAGTGTAGGCTGTTAGCACATGTCTAACAATTCATTAATACTGTTGTTTTCAGAATTCTATAATTCCTGGACCCCCCTTCTTATTTGGAGCATGCTCTGTGCTGTTGGCACTACTTGTTGCCTTGTTTATTCCTGAACACACAAACCTGAACGTACGATCCAGCAACTGGAAGAAGCACTGTGGCAGCCATGGCCATCCCCACAGTCCCCAAGCTCCTGGTGAGGCTAAAGAACCATTATTGCAAGATACAAATGTATGACAAAAATTCAGACACTTTTTTTTTTTTTTTCCATCAGCAGTGGGGATACACATTCCTATTCCATCAAAAATGTAATTTCTTAAGGTAATCTTAAGAAGTATATTTCTGCATGACATTTGTAGGAATTAAAACAAAAAGGAAGTTTCTCCAAAGATGTTGCCATGGAATTAATAATTTACTGTTAAAACACACTGTTACTTGTCTCTTGCCATGAAATACTGTTACTACTAAACTTTACATTCTAGTTCAGAGACAAGAAAAGAATAGAGTCAAGGCATGAGCATGTGTCCTGTTTCCTTAAGGTGGTGAGCTTTAATTCTAGTCACGCTCTGTCTCAATGAGACATACTAGCAGCCGTGTGGACCCATTCATTTTAATGTTGTAAAATCTTGGGTCAGATAATTCAAAGCCTTAATGTAAATGTACTCAAGTAGGGAGACGGTGAATTGGTATCATTTATCTTAAAGTCGTATGGCAGGTTTTTTTTTTTTAAGTTTGTACTAATATAAAAATCACATGAGCACGCTTGCTGAACAGTAAACGTTATTCTTATGTAAGTGCATTTACTCTTTCTATTTTTGAATAAACGGTAATATCAAACACTTGTTTAAATATTAAGTGGGTGTTTTGAGCCTACAAATTTTAATATTGGCTCCAAAACTCTGCCGTTTATTATACCACTATATTTCTGATGTTTGCGTAATCATAAAGGACCTCAAAACTTGAATACACAGACTGAAATATAAGCTGATAGCCTTGAATATGTCCATGTGCTATATAGTGGCCTTTGAGTACTGTCACAATAACCCTTTTGCATTACAGAGCTAATGTTTTAGTCCTAAATTTTCAGGACCCTTAGTACAAAAGAGCTTTATACAATTACTGATGTGAATTTCTCTTAAAGTGTATATTTTTGTGTCCAGTTTTATTATTTAAATGTTCCTTTGTATAAATTTGTGTATAAAGTATTGTATAGGTTTAAAATGTTTTCATCTGGTGGTTATTGCTTAATGCTTTTTTACCTTTGAACATTCACCATGGTTGACCAAGAGCAGGAAAAAATATGTAAATATGCTGTTAATAAAGTTGAGTATTTTAATGAATTTTTAAATAACTGTTAATGTCTCTTAAAACCTCGACTGAAGTTGTGTAGTGTGTGCATGCAGTGCTTCAGCAGGGGGGAACAAAGGGCTGGAGGCCAGGTCCAGCGCTGTGTTCTGCCTGTTAGCTAAGGCTGCCCTGAGAAGCACAGGCTGGCTGCAGCTGGTGTCCTTGGGGATCTCCTGGAACCGGAGTGCAGTGGATACAGGTGACAAGAGAGGGGTCAGTAACAAAGCCAGGCCCGCTATGGTTCTGTTTCATTTTAGATGTGAAGAGGGGAGGGAGATGTGGAAAGCAACCACATTTTAATTAGCAGCTTCCTGATGTTTAATAGCAGCTTATATAGACTTCAAGAGAAATCGACTCAATTCATATTAATTTACACCTACCAACATTTAACTAGAACTAGAAGCATAAGCACAGACCTTAGAACAGGATGGCTGCCACCTGGGGAGCGTGGGTTTGTCATCATGCTGGTCCTGTAGCACTGCTTTGCATGGAGAAATGAATAAAGCTGGGAAGAAAACTCCAGAAAAAGGTAAGGTGAAGAAAACAGTAACATCCTGGCACTTACCTCAGCTTGGCATTTCTGTACAGTGGAGATGATGGTTGTTTAGTACTCTTGAAACACTACAAATCCGAGTTTTTGATAAAAACCATTTAATGTTTCCATTGGAACTTACACATGAAAAAACAGGTGACTATACATTAACATAGTGCTGATTATAAACAAATATACACATTTTTGCACTGCAAAACAAACCACTTAAATACACAATCCTCTGGATGTACTTAAATTACTAAGGTAAAAGGTATGAAATATCTTTAACAAAAAAAGTATGTAAAAAGTCATTTTTAAAAGTGTGTTTTGTATGTTACAAATACTTGCATGCCCGTTCTTGAGTGAGACACCACATAACAGATGGCACAGAATGAAGCTGTTCCACGATTCTAGCATAAGCCCAGGGAGCAGAGAAAGGTCAACAGACTCAGTCCACCTAAACTTGAGTGATAGAGCATCTTAAATTTCTGCACAGTCTTTAACAGTTGTAAAGTATGATTAGTAAAAATTAAGTAGCTTTTAGATGTTGTGATACTTTCAATAGTTCAACTGTTCAGATACTTCACCTTATAATGGTTTATGCTTGGGGGCCTTTGGAATATAATACTGACAAGATTAATAGAAAAGTTGGAGTAACCAAGAGTGAGAATTTTAAATTATAATTTTATAGCTTCAGTGAAATAATTTAGCATCTTTAATATTAGATTATTTGTAAGTCTATATGCAATTCAAATAAGCTGGTTCCAAAATTAAGTGGATTTAAAAAATTAAAACTAAGGGAGGATTACTGAGGCAGCCATGCTAACTTAGGAGCTTGACCATTATTGAAAGTGACAGCAGCACCCAGTTCTCCAGCACTTCCTCTGTGCATCATCCTGTCTCCAAAAGGAGTCAAGAAAAGTATTCATAGAGAAATGTTCTCTCTCAGGGAATGCTAGCATGTACATTCAATTCGTTACAGAGCCACACTTGTCCATTCCTGTAACAAAAAAAGTCAGTGCACTTATTAAGTAGGTTTTTAGGAAAACTACAGGGTCTCCCACAAACCAAGAAAAAATTCAGCACAGTCATCCAAACCAGTCAAGATATCTTTCTCAAAGAAAATAGATTCAGACTTAATAAAAAATTCAGTTCACATTGATACTTTACTAATACATTATTGCAGGACATCCAAAAATCTGAGCACTCTTACTTCAAGAACCCTATCTGCTATCCAGGGAAGTAAGCTGAGGCAGGTGTTACTGCAGCTTTTGGTGACGGCTGGGCTTTTGTTAAGTACGGTTTCAGGTACTCTGTAGAAAAGCAGAAACAAGATGCTGTTCATAGAACCATAACCACTGTTAGCTTTAAAGTACATTTCAAGTCAGGTCTTGTTTTACTATTGCCATACATACCTGAGTTAAGTGTATTTTGACTAAGCCCTCGTAAAGGAATGCTGTCGTCTTTTTTCTTGAAATACTTCGATTCCAGCCCCAAATTATCACCACTGGAAATAAAGAGACAAATTAAAGTTTAACACAAATGTAGTTAGTTAGCAGTGCATTAACAAGAAGCATGGATACAGACTCATTCAGAAAAATCTTGAGTTGGACTACTGCATCCCTATGAACTTAATCATTTAAGGTAAACCATTACAGAGTAGATTAACACCAGTCTAGAATTCATTTTTTGACTGACTCATTACATGATAGCCTTAGATCTGTTATCAAGAGGGACATCTACCCGTTGTTCCTTGGAACCACTCCTGAAAGCATGGCTCTTTATTTGTTATCTACAAACCACACTTCATGACCAATTAAGTCTGCCACAACTTAAAATTCATTAACACATTAATGGAGAAAGGCAGATCACAGAACAACCTTGGTACTGGAAATGTTCTGCTCAGTTCCAGACATGTACAAGACAAATAGTTTTATAGAAATAAAAGTTAAAAAAACCCCACTAAAAATGCAATAGATGACACATACTTCTCCTTATTTGCTGGATGACTGGTTGCAGCAGTCACTGTCTGAACGTCTGCACATCGATTCATTTTAGAAAGCTGTGTGTTAAACTGGATCTGCAGAAACAGAGTTGGAGGTTAGAGAGAGCCACTCCAGATACCATGGCCCACCAGTCACTGTATTCAGAGAGTGAACTTTTCAGGGATTAATGTTTCTATACCTTCCACAGCACTTCTGTACAGCAAAGCATGCAAGAACAAGCAACCTAAAGCCAAGCATTATTCCTGCTAGTCAGTAATAACTAATGTTCAAAAGAGGGAGTTTAGGAGTACAAGGATATACAGGAAATATTTATGCATTTTAAGAAAAATTCAGAACATTCAGCTTTAATATTTTATGCCATCGCATTCTTAACCAAACAGAAAAGTCAAAGTGCCTGCCTTTGGTACTGGACAGTGTGGATTGATGCTTTTGTTGTGTGGTGGTTCCAGAAAGTTCTGGAAGGCGTACAGAGGAGAAATAGGATGATGGATTCCTGAGCTGGGAAAGGATGGTCGGTCAGGCTATGAGAGAAATAGAATACATCCATAAAGAAGAAAAACAATTCTTCAAGTTTTGTAGGGATTCCAAATTCCAAAATTAACAAGTAACCATAATTACAAAGCCAACGCTCATTTGATTCTTCCCAATGGGAAGAAAACATCACTTTTCCTATATTCACATTTTTTAAAAGTTACAAGTTTTCCTTAAGAAAGTTAGACACGTTGAGCACTCTTTTAGCTAATAATTCTAAGCTCAAAATAAGCTACACACCCTGTAACTGATTAATATTAAATGTACCTAGCTATAAGTCAAGAGACTTCTGCATGAATATGCCCTTCCACTACTGAATAAGCAGCTCATCAGCTGCAAGGTGAAAACAGACATCTGCACACATGGGGAGATGACAAAGAATGAGCAGCAATAAGTGATCTCAAAGATCGCTAACATTTCTTACCCCTTATTTTCATGTTTCTAAATCGCACTAATAAGAGTAGTCAAAAAGTACGTTTTCAACTCCAAGAAAGATAATTAGTATGTAAGTTAACCTCAACACAAAAATGTCGTCTTTTTTCCTCCCTTCAACCTGCAGTTCATCTTTTCCAAGCCAATTTTAGCACTGTTGTATTTTAGTAAGTGAAGACTTGGAAAATTCTCCCTTCGAAGGCCAGGGCATCAACACAATACCCAGCAGGGTAATCCCAACAGGGTATGAAACTACTAAAAAAAAAAAAAACCAAAACCAACCAACCCACCCCACACCCAGCCAAAACTGTAAGGCCCAACAATGACAAAAGCACTTGTTTGGGTTTTTTTGCTTTTAAGGCCATACATGTCAGGAAATGACAACTACATCATAGCCATGTTATTTATAGCTGTATCTTACCATGCCCTGAGGTGAAACACCAGTCCTGACCCCACCATGTGTACTGGCAGGAGTCTCTAGCTTCTTGGCCATCTGAATTTCATTCAGCTGTTTGTTTAACCATGTGATCACTGAAGAGGGGAAAAGAAAAAACAGGTCAAGCTCACTTCTTGCACATTGTTTAAAACTGCAAGTAGCCCTTCCTGAAAAAACTGACAGCTTAGTGGGATATTTTTCCTCCTTAAGCTCAAGCATCACTAGAAGCCCTAGTCTCATGAAAAGCCTTTTTTGTTCCAGCGTCCTCCACCCCTACATGCCCTTCTGTTCCTTGCTCTAGAGCTAGCCCCCACAAGCACAGCACCCCAAGCACCAGCTGCAAAGGAAGTCTTTTCTCCTTGCAGCTCTAAGTTGTTGCACACCCACTACAGCCAGAACCTTATTTTCCATAAATGACAATAATCACAGCTCTTTACAAGAGGAGCACAGGTAAAGCAATATAGCTGCTTCCAGTAACGTTCAGCAGCAGCTAGATTACTATGTCATTTTACAGAGGGATAAAGGACATCGTACAGACCTACCATTTTCATTGGTTTTCAGTAACTGCTTACTTTCTTCTAGTTTTTGTATGGTAGTTTCTAGCTGTTCTTGTAGCTTGCAAACCTGCAATATTCCCAAAAATAATTATAACACCATCAGGAGCTACTATTAATTACAAACTAAAGAAAAATTATAATATAAATAAATGAAAAGGATCTATGACGGTGTTCTAAAATTATTTAGAGAAGTCTGAACTCAGTTTTTTACAAAAGCAATATAATAGTTCTTTTAAAATAAGTCCTTCCTGTAGCTAGGTTTTTGACAAGATGACAGCCAGAAATCTTTTCAACCTCAATTTTTCTATTATTAAATAATGCAGGGACTCTAAGCAGGGGAATATACTTAATGAAAGAAAAAGTTCACTCTTCCTGTTCTTGCCTCCTTCACCAACTTTCACAAGAACATGCCCTCTGAAGCATGTTAATTCATCCTTTATATTGCTTTGTACTCAACAATACAATTCTAGTTTTCTTCCATTGGATGGACGGCTCTTAAAAGTCAGTTTAACATGAAAAAAATGAAAAGTTGATGACACATTCAGGTAAATGTGTTAACTAGGTAAGAGCACATTCTATTCCACAGAAAGATGTAAGACTGTAGTGCTGTAAATAAATAAATTAAAAACCAACACGCTACCCACAATCACATTTACAGGACAGAGCATTAACCTATCACCATACCTCCTGCTCTTTCATTTGAAGAGATTGTCCTGTCTCCTGCAATGCTCTCTGCTCCTTTTGAAGTCTCTCTTCTTTTTCTGCCAATAGTTTTTCCTGTTGAATTGTTACTGTATTTTTTAATTTTAATTTACTCATTAGAGTTTTCAAGTCTCCTTGTAACTTCTTAATAATTTCATTAGCCTATTAAAAAATAAATCAGATATTCTCAAAATAAACACATACCTAAAAATAAGGAAGACATTAAGGATAATGGCATGTTCAAACAAACCTTAAGAAGTTCAGCTGACAGTGACTTAATTGTTGTCTCTAGTTTCTCAATATGACTTTGTTTTTTCTCTGTACTCTCTTCCAGTATCGCCTTTAAAAGAATATTAAAAATATTATAATGAAGGTATGTGATAGACATCACTTATGATTTCAAGCAGAACCTCAATACTTTGAGAGCTAATCCTTAACAATACATTCAGTCCTTGCTTTTCAGTCAAATTACCTAGGATTTAAATTTATCCTTTTTTGTTTGTTTGTTTACAAGAAGTACCACTAACTTTATTCCAGAACCACAATACCAAAACAGTAGCAATCTTTGTAAAACTGAATCCAGTATACTTTTGATGCCATAATTTAGCATCTGTAACTACATTTGAAACCTCACTTGCTCTATGTGTAAAAACTGGTCACCTGCTCATCTACAGACTGCAGTTAAGAAGGTTCTACAGAGCTTTAGAGAAAAATATTTTGAAATTTGAAGGAACCTTTTGTTCTTGTGTCGCATCTAATACTTCTTTTGTTCTAATGACTAGTTGATCTTTATCTTTGATCTCTTGTTCCAGAACAGCAACCCGTGTCTGTAGCTGATTAACAAGTTTCTCTTTTTCATGACATTCAGCATCCAGCGTAGCGTTCTCCCGACGCAGTGAGAGCACCTCCTGCTTTGCTCTTTGACATTCCTAGAATGTTGGGAAGGAATTTTAAGAAAATGTGTAATAGTAATTTGAGCAGATAAATCTAAATATAAAGCATGATGGGGAATTAAGAGGAGCTGAACAAACTTAATATGCTCTATTTCCCATTCCATGCACAGGCAGGCAGTGTTAATGCTCTAAAAATAGTAAGTTTGCTTATGGAAATTAATAAGCCCATACATCTTCTATTCCAGAAAGCTTTGCTTTCAGTTCTCTGACTGTGGAGTCTCCTTTGTATCTCCTTTCAGTTAGATCTTTATTGATGACCTCGAGTTCTGAGAGTTTGTTCTGCAACTGTTGAATACTTTTCTGATGCAAATTTTCTAATTCTTTTTTCTGTTGTTCGTGCTGCTGTTGGTATTGAGCTTGTGCCTATAATGAGAAGCAAAGAAGCAGTTTTTCAATGAATCTGAAAGTTAAGCCAAGAAACTATTTACATATAGAATCATAGAATTGTTTGGGTTGGAAAGGACCTTAAAGATCATCAAGTTCCAACCCCCCTGCCATGGGCAGGGACACCCTCCACTAGACCAGGTTGCTCAAAGCCTCATCCAGCCTGGCCTTGAACACCTCCAGGGATGGGGCATCCACAACCTCCCTGGGCAACCTGTTCCAGTGTCTCACCACCCTCATAGTGAAAAATTTCTTCCTAATGTCTAGTCTAAATTTACCCTCTTTTAGCTTATACCCGTTACCCCTTGTTCTCTCACTACACTCCCTGATGAAGAGTGCCTCCCCATCTCTCCTGTAGGCCCCCTTCAGGTACTGGAAGGCTGCTATTAAGTCTCCTTGGAGCCTTCTCTTCTCCAGGCTGAACAACCCCAACTCTTTCAGCCTGTCCTCATAGGGAAGGTGCTCCAGCCCTCTGATTAATTTTGTGGCTCTCCTCTGGACTCTCTCCAACAGGTCCATGTCTTTTTTTATGTTGGGGGCCCCACATGTGAACACATATAAGAATATTGTTACTTCTTTTCTGCTGTCATACCTGGAGAGCTCTTTCCTTTTCATTTGTCAGCTCCTGTGTGTGTTTGTTTGTTAGAGCTGTAGTGTATGATGTCCATTCATTTTTCAGTTTGTCTAGTTCTCGGCTCTTCTCTGACAAGCTCTGTTTTGAGTTTGAAAAAGCATATATAGGGTTTTAAAAGTTTAGCATTTCAGTCAATACTGAATGATTTTTTTTTTACTGTTGCATCTTAAGAGACATGGAATTCTCAAGAAAAGTTTAACTTTCAGCACCAGATACCAAAATACCTGTTCATTCAGCAAACAGGAAAGCAAGGCACTGAGAAACTCAGGAGCACCTATCTGACACTGTGGATAAAATAATCTTCATTTCTGATCTTCCAGACACTACTTAAGACTGATAAAACAGTCTGCTGATGTTCCCTATCCTTCTAACACAAAGTGCTCTAGAAGAGCAAAAAAAAAAAAGTTCTTCAGCATCATCTTTTCCTTTTTCATTTGTAATTGTATATTCCAGTTCAGCACTCCAGTAACTCCAACTGAAACTGCAAAGATGAGATACGATGAGTATTCCATTCCAGAAAACATTCAAAATAGTTTCAATGGATTTTTTTCTGTTTCATGGTAGTCAAAAACTTC
Source organism: Syrrhaptes paradoxus (assembly GCA_013400615.1). Lineage (NCBI taxonomy): Eukaryota > Metazoa > Chordata > Aves > Pterocliformes > Pteroclidae > Syrrhaptes > Syrrhaptes paradoxus. The sequence goes on along the minus strand of VZTO01000678.1, from coordinate 30,663 downwards.
ACCTTGATAATTCTAGAATTTGACCCAAATCATCCTCTTGAAACACAAATATGAGTCGTTGCTGGGCTGACAGCAAAAATCAAAAAGTAGCAGAATAACATGAAGTCCAACACTTTATCATGGTTTCACAATTTTTCCAAATATAAGGATTTTTCCAACCACTCACAGAATATGTAGACTATATTTATCGTCATACTAGCATATATCCAGTATATAATTTGTGTGTGCATATACAGACCTCTGTACAAAATAAAGTAAAATCCTGTTTTAGCACTGCAAGAAGTAAATTTTATTCTTCAGGTGCATGCTTAACTCCTTCTTAGGAAAAGCTTCAGTAGACTATTCTTCTTCTCTTCACTCACTCCCAAGTCAATTATCTTGGCTAGGTAGTGACTAACCAACCAGCCCACAAGAAGGTGCATTTTCCACAGATTTAAAAAAGTGCAACTTACAACAGGAAAGTTAAAGATTACATTACCTGTTGAGTGTAGCTCAGTTGTCTAGTAAGATCATCTTCAGTTTTTCTAAGCTTTTCTTCCAACATCATTTTGTCTTCCTATGTACAAATTGACATCAAGTCAAATCCTTAGCTCCCAAAATACAAATAATATTTAGCTTGCATTTTATCAGCATACCCTGCCTAAACAACCACATACCCACTATATTTGTGGAAAAATAATCTTATTTAATCAATTTCACATTGAATAAGATATAATTAATACATACAAGGTAAAAAACCCTGAATTAAATTTTCACCAAGTTTCTATAAGGAAATAGCATCTTATTGTAACAACTTGTTTAAAAAGAAGTTGCATGAACAACAGATCAACTGAAATACTGTAAATTTATTTTATTAAAATGGCTTGTTAGGTGGCTATAAACATGACAGCACAGTAGAAGAGACACAAATTCCAGGCTATGAAACTTAGACAACAGTCAAACTGTGAGACCATTAATTTCTCATTAAATGCAACCTAGCACACTACCAACTGCATTAACATCACAATTGTAATTTGCTATGTACAGCTACTAGCCCTTTGAAGTCCATAAAGGCACAGAATTCTATACACACACATGCTTTCCTAACCCCTGCTGCAGAACAGAGACGGAAAGTTTCCAGTATTTCACTTTTGCAGTTCGTCTGGCAATCAACACAAAGCTATGAAGCACAAGACACTGAAGCATTCAGAAGCACTCAACAGCTGCGTACTGCCTGCACTGCATGTTTAAAATACCTGATTTTCTGCCAGTTCAAATTATAGCACTGAGTTGAATTTATGTCTAATATTTTCATTGCTATAGTGAAAGCAATTTAGTTTTATAACGTACACTAATAGCTATATGCAATGACATAGATGAGCTAAAATAAAAAATAAACCAGAGCACACAATTTGGTACATACTTTTGAAGTAATAAGACTGAAAAAAATGCTCAAGTACACAGAGCATCAAGGCCTAGCTGCAGCTATGACAATCCATTTTACCTTAAGGCATTTCAAACAGCTGGCTAAAAACTTCTTTATTTCTGCATCATTTCCTGGTAGGAATTTCAGAGAGAGATGAGTAAGATGTTTAAAAGGGTTGGTCTCCACTACATTTAAAGAGACAGGTGTGTGATCTAGAACAGATGCTGAAGAAACTAACTGCAGCAAAAACCTAGGGAAAAACAAAAATAATCAGATGTTTAGCAGGTATCTTTTCCTGAAACTATGTGAAGATCCTACAAGCTATTTTCAAATAAAATACATTTTTTTTTTATATGCAATAAAAGGCTGTCCAGTTTTTGTCTGAAAAAGAACTATGAAATTCAACCCCTGTGTTGTAGTTAATAGTACAAACAAATATCAGCTAAAATGGTTGCATCTTATAATAAGAAATGAACAAAACTCATCAGTTTATTCACAAAATTTTCAGCAGCTCATCTTAGACTTATGAGTCCAAAAACAAGTAAAGCCTTTATAACCAAAGCCAAAAAGGAAAACAGACTCGTGGCCAAGAAGGCCAATAGCATCCTGGGGTGTATCAGAAGGGGGGTGGTCAGTAGGTCAAGAGAGNATAGGACAAGGGGCAATGGGTTCAAGCTGGAACATAGGAGGTTCCACTTGAATATGAGAAAAAACTTCTTTACAGTGAGGGTGACAGAGCACTGGAACAGGCTGCCCAGAGAGGTTGTGGAGACTCCTTCCCTGGAGACATTCAAAGCCCGCCTGGATGCGTTCCTGTGCGATCTGATCTAGGTGTTCCTGCTCTGGCAGGGGGATTGGACTAGATGATCTTTCGAGGTCCCTTCCAATCCCTAACATTCTGTGATTCTGTGATTCTTGACTTTTAGTTATCCTACAATCTAGTAAAATTCATAGTGCCCAGTACATACTTTAGGAAGTGGCCTGACTGCTGGAGTCGAGCTAAGCGCTCTGGACAGGGCTCTCCTCGGTACCCACACAGACAAAAATAACACATGAAAAGGCCAATACAAGGAAGAGTGGACCTCAGGTCTTTCCCCTCACATGTTAATATATGAACACTGAAATTAAACAAAAAAAGTCATCCTTCTCAGAAGGCCTTATAACTTTGCCTTCTCCTGTATTTACACCTCATTATACCAAATCTCTCTAGCAGTAACCTGTTGAGGGGGAAGAAAGAAAAAAGAAAAAAAAAAAGGACCAGTGCTGCATCCTTGTGCATCTGCTAGCTTGTGAATCTTGCCATATTCAACTCAGGTGGGGAGACTATTAATAGACCTCAGTTCCACTGCTCAGTCCTCCCAAGACTTAGGTTTTCTCAGTAACACCCACTGACTGATACTTAGATGAATCCAGAGGAATGTTACAATATCCTTGTTCTACTGACTCTTCTCAGTCCGAGTGGCTGGCAAGTATTTTAAGAACTCAGCACATAAAACAGAGTAACACAGCACTCACTACCTACCTTGGGGTATCTTTGTTCTGTTCCTGAATGCATTGCTGAAGCAGATCTATGAATTTTTGTGGGAAAGCAGAAAAGTCTACCAAGAGACCTTGCTGGGATTTTAAACTATATAAACAGATTGGGAAAAAAAAACATATTAACAATATATAGAAGTGTAATTTATTTCCTACAAAATATTTTGTTTACATTAGTAGAAAGAACTAATTCTGATCATGTCATTCAAGTTCATTAGCATGTTCTTTTCAGTCCTGAACACAATCATTTAATTAGACATCTTCCTTATAGCACAGAGTGGTACAGTTATTGGATGGGGCACATGGAAGAGGCAAAGGACGATGAGAGGGAGACTCAACCATTATCAAGACTTCATCTGCCTACTCACTTATTTAATTGCTCATCTTCACCATACACACAGTAAACTCAAAGACAGAAACAGACACTGAACACTATGCACAAAGCCACACCTTGTATAACAAAACATTTCTGCACATCTGTTTTACAAACACTATTTTACTTTCACCTTCTGACTGCCTCTTTTAAAAAAAAACAAAATAACAAAACAGCAACAAACAGCACCACAACACTAACCCAAATAACAAAGAAGAAAACTGAACTGTTCATGCCTGATGCCCAGATTTTACAACCAAATTCTGAGCAAGTAAAATGAGACCCAACAGTACAATTAGTACGCAAGAAACCCGTAAGACTCATGTCTGTGAATCCTTGTCCATGCAAAGACTTTCCCCTTGCAATTATTTCAAGCAATAGTTTACACACATTCAATAGTCTATAAAGACTAGTTACAATAAACGGAAAATGCAAGTAGTAACATAAACTGTGGTACTGTAGCTATGCAGGGAACTTAACATCAGGATTCTGTCACTCATCTGTATCATCCTGAGCCAATCACTTTCCTGGACTTGGCTGTTTCACCAACTGGTCAAAAACAACAATACTACCAAAATACCAACAAAACTTCAGAAGTGAAAAATGCCAAAAGCTAAATTCTAAGATAGACCCTTCTAAGCTAAAAATATTCCTTCATTCTTTTTAGTGATTTAGAAATGTTTCATAGACAGTAAATTAATTTCACTTACCTTTGAAAATCTTCCTCAGATATGACAAGGTTATAAAGGAAAAAAGGATCAGTATCATCAGTCAATCGAACAGCTAAATCCTGAAAAAAGACATTTAAATACGATTTAAAATACTATAAACCACCCTGTAGGAAAACAATATTTAATATTTTCACTTTTTAACCAAAAATAAGATAGAATTGTGGCAACTAATTAAGAAGGTGAAAAGCATTAATGTTTAACAGAACTTCAAATATTACAGTGGAAAACACACAAAAAATCTCTCTCACAAAAATAAACTAAATAAAAATCTTCAATGTTGAGCAGTAAAGGTTTCAAAATTCAATGTATCTTTACCAATTTGCACAAAGAAAACTATTTGCTATTTTCCCCCCATCATGAAATAGTGTGTATCACTAGTCCACTGCAATGGATGACACACACATCATTCCCATAACCGCAAGTTTTTCAGAGCATACTGCTCCTAAAAATTTAAGAAACCACCTTCTGAAGAGTTTATGTATTTGAATACAGAGCTTTGCAAAACAAACTTAAAATGGATACAGGTGAAGTCCAGTAAGGTCATAAGGAAAATTGTAGCACTATGCTGCTTAGCTTTTAAAAATAAACTCATTTGTTCGCTGGAGGTCTACAGAGTGTTTTGGAAAAAAATGCCTTCTCTGCAAACATTTGTCTCTCATTACAAAGCTGGGGTTATGCAAGACACCTGGGACCTCAGGTCGAGACACCTGTTCTCTATAATGAGGCTCAAACGTCTGTGAAAATATAATATTCCCTAACAGAGGAAAGAAAGGACAGTTTTTCCAACGTACCTGAAGTGCAACCATAGCACATGTACACATACAAAACTGAAACAAGTTTCAGTAACTCAGATACCAGTAACACTAACAAAACTCCCAGTGGAGATGCATAAACAAACCTAGGAATTTACATGTGCAGCTAGCTTATGTCAAAACTAATGCCACACAAACCAACTAGGGCAGGTTGTTGAGTAGGACCATAACGCCTGCTTGGTTCCATGTCCCATTATCTGATCCCAGCATTTGAAGTTCTCTTTTTGGACTGATCACTCACTGATGTACTTAACTGGATTTCTAGGCTTCTGCTGACACAGCTGGCAACTTGGTACACAGCTGGAGGTGTTAACTGAACTGCTTCTTCACACTCAATGGTATCATTGTCACAGTTAGCAGAATCTTAAAAAAAACACTGTACTCCTTCACAAACAAATCTTTACTCAATAACACTATAACCAGCTAATGGCCAATCTTAATATCATGGTAGGTGGATGTACAGTTTAAGTGACAAATCAGACATACAACAAAAGAGACTTCACAGCCTCCAGTACTAATCTCATTGCTATTCTTCCCTGAGAAAGACGACTCTTTTTTTACTGCTAATTTAGTACATTACTTCCTTCCTACATCCACTGGATGAATTCCAGACATTCAAAGACTAACACATTTATCAATAAAAAGCAAAATGTTACAACCACATACAAGTTCTCATTTTTGCTAGTTAAGATAACTGCTGCTCTACATTCTTAAATAAGTGCTGAGTATATTTAAAGCAAGACTGGTCTTAAGCTCTAACTCAGGCTCCTCTGAAGGTCTCCAAATACTTTTAATTTGCAAGTTTACTAAGACCCGTGAACAGGCTAGGAAAAAGCCACCATACCAAACCAACTAAATTAACTCAAGAAATTATATCAAAACTAAAATAACGTCATGGGACAAACATCATAAAATCCTATTTTGCTTTTCCTTTGCCTATTTGTCCTCTTACACAATGAAATTCAGATAATACCTAATGAATGACACAAATATAGCTAATCCACAAACCTTTTTATGAACAGGACTGGAAATTGACAGTAGCTCAATATTAACTCGAACATTTAATCTCCTGTGTACAAAAAGATGAAACAGTAACAAGTCAAGAAAACATTCTCCAAATAACATGTGTTATTAGCCACATTACAGGAATCAGATAACATTTAGAAAAAAAAAATAGGCAAAAAATATGGAGAAAGTTCCCATTGATGACTACTACTAAGACATCTGAAAGCCCCAGTTTCAGTTACCCTTACAGCTCCTCAGTCAGCTCAGGTTTCTTTGCTGCTTGTTATCCACCAAACCTTAAATAGCAAGGCAGAAACCTCAAAACTTTGTCCAGGAACTTTCAAAAAGCCTGATGAAACTTATTAACAATCACTGAAACATTTAATAACCATTTCCACGGTGCTACCTTGTCTTCATTTACTCTTTGCCGAGTAACCCAAGAAGTTGCCTGCGTTACAAAACAGGCCCGCAGACATCAGCCCTTCTGGCCTCCTCGTACAGGCGTGCCAGAGCAGCCCAGCGCCTGCACACACTGCCTCATCCCGACGGGACCTGTATGACTGAAATTCACTGTATTTTAAAGAGGCACTTTGCATAACATATTCCCGGGCCTCCCCCAAACCAGCGCTAAACCACGCACACGGGTGCGCCCAGATCGACTTACCCCTCGCAGAGACCGAGGGGGACAGACGTGAGGGCTCGCCCATGCCACAGAGGCAGTAACAAGGGAGCTGAAATGCCCCCGGAGGCCGCGCTAAGGCCAGCTTCACCCGGCGAGGAGGCGGAGGAGAAGGCGGAGGCGGGCCTGCCCACAGGGCAACCGCTGCGGCTCGGGAGACGCGCAAACACCGGCCCCGCCGGCCGGCCCCACGGCGAGGCGAGGGCCCGCGCACGGCCGAGGCTGAAAGCCCGGCCCTCCTGTAGCCTGCCGGGGAGACCTGGTGCCCCCACACCCCTACAGCGCTCTTGTAAAGCCACGGCGCCTTTTCTCCCCTACCAATGTCCCCTCCGCCCCCTTCCCCTGGCAAGGCACCCCAGGAACCGCTCCAGCCCTCACGACCTCCGGCCTCGCTGCGACCACGTCCCCTGCCCTCCAAGACAGAGGGTCCCCACAAGCAGCCCCGGAACAAGAACCAAGCAGGCAGCTCCCCCCTCACCGCACACACTGCGCACAGGGCCTCGCCGCTCGCCCAGCAGCTGTTAGGGCACAAGGCAGGAAGGAAAGAGAGAAGGGAGCCTGTCCCTCGGCAGCCCTTCTCCTAAAAGATCCAGTAAAACTTCCGCGCAGCCAGCGAGGAAACCAAGTCGGAGCCCGCCGCGCCGCCGAGCCATCCCCTCACCTCTCCTCGCAGCCCTGGCACCGTACTTGCACACACAGCGGCCGGTTGAACATACTCTCCGCCGCCATCTTGCGCTTCAAGTTTGGCGCCGCGCTCCCGCGGAGGAGGAGCCTCAAGATGGTGCCGAGGCGGCGACCGCAGGGGGTGCTGGGAGGGAAATGGCGGCGGCGCAGGCGAGCGGCCCGGCCCCAGGGCGATGTGCGTACTTCGTGGAGAGGAAGAAGCGCTTCTGCAAGATGATCCCGGCTCCTGGGAGGCGCTTTTGTGGAGAGCATGGACAGCAGGAGGTGCCGGGCCGAGCAGCAGGCTTCTGTTTCTGGCTGGGGAGGGTGGGCTTCCGGGGCCAGGGGAGCCCTCGGTGACCCGGGCGGGGGCTGGCGCAGGCGGGGCTGGGCCGGAGTGTCCCCCCGAGCTGGCCCCGCAGCGCGGGCAGGAACGGCAGTGTCTGCACCCTCCTATGAGCCCGGGCTGTGCTCGGGCTGTCAGTTCAGCTCGCCAGTAACGCTGCCGTTACGTTAGGGGCTTATTCTTTTAGGATCCATCTAAGTGTTAAATTCTTGTCTCAGTTTCTCCATTCCACTTGACCCAGCTACCTCAGAATAGATGTTTTATGAAACTCAGATGTCCCTCAACAGCTTTTCAAAAACAGAAACACTGAATGCATGCTGTTGTCTAAAACTTTTCTTTTTTAACTAGGAAGAAAACGACAGAAAAAGAATTCCATGCCCTCTTGATCCAAAACAGTAAGCACGGGTAGATGCTTCTCCTGTTCTTTGTCAGAGTTCACAGGACAAACGCTGTTACTCACTTTTCTTTCCATTTGGATTTTAGCACTGTATATGAAGACCAACTACAAAAGCATTTAAAAAAATGTAATTCAAGAGAGAAGCCAAAGCCCGTAAGTGCAGTGTAAATTCAGCAGTATATATCTCTCTGATGTAAGACCCTAAACATGACAGCTCTGCAGCGAATTTATTGTGCTGACGCTGCTGTGAACTGGAGGAGAGCAGTCTTAACAAGCACAACAGTAAGGACAGTGTGGAAGCTGAATAAGTACTTGCTGCAGTGGAATTCCCATTCCAGTCTCCTCATCTTCTATGTCCTCTCTCACTGCAGTTCAGTACAACTTTTCAGTTGTCTTAGTTAAAAATGAAAATGTTGAATTCATTTTTCTCAAAAACATTCCTCTAAGAACAGTCTCTCACAATGCCATTCATTTTAGAAGCTGGGTGAGAGATTGTCCTCAGAAACCAAAACTAGCAGGGAGGCTCTGAGTGTTTTCCTGCCTCTGGCAGTCTGCTGCCCTAGCCAACTGCCTTAGTCACGCTAGCAGTGAACTATGGAAAGCTGGGCTGGCAGCTGCAGCCAGTGCTGAGGGAAGGAATAGGATGTATGTCTCAACAGCTGTTTCAAGAAAACAAAAGATGGCTTCTTTTTTGGGTGCATTTCTGCTTTATCAGTATTGCACCTTTAGTATTACTGGGGAAACCTTAGTCTCTGGAATCAGTCTAGTAAGCATTGACAGTTTTAACTCTTACGAACATACTCAATCTTGTCAAAATGTGTCAGAACAGTCATTTCTGCTGTGGATTCAGGAGCAGACTATGAGGAAAAAAAAAAATCACTTGGAACATTACTTTTGCAGTGGATTCCTACTGCTATGTACCTTATGATAAAAACACTAAAGAGTTTAGCTTTTTGCTTCCTGGTAATTAACAGACTCAGATTTATTTTCTTTTGATTTTTAAAGGTCTACTTTGTTCAAGATATTAATGCAGGTTTAAAAGATGTAGCAGAAGTACCAGAAAAACAAGTGAGTACATTTATTTTTTCTAAAGCTCAGTCCCTACATCACATGTTGCATTTTATCATATGACTAAAGAACTAGCAAAACTAAAAAGGTCTTGTATTTATGGGTGGCACTTTTTTTTTTTTCCCTTAAAAAGGTACCTATCTCTTCTCTATCTAAAGAAGAGCTGGAGAACTTGATAATTAAGTTGAAAAAAGCAACTAATGGTGAGCTTTCTTAATGCTGAAAATAAGATGTTTAAAATTGGATTAAATGTTTCATTGTTGTTTTTGTTAGATCTGTTAACATGTGAGACATTTGGCACTAAGCACATCAGAAGTAATTATTATCAAGATGTAGGCAATCCTGCAACAGCTAAATTTTACTCAGAATAAACTAGATTGAGAGAATGATAAAACGCTGAACTTTTGTTCATATAGCTAATTTCCCTTCCTTTTGTGTTTTTTATCTCCCACTCAAATACCACTATAGATAACAACACAGTTCTGTTATAAACATATGATGATAGATTTATGCTCCCAACAGACTTTTTTGTTAGTGCTACAAACTGAGCTCTCATCTGACTATTGTGACATGTGTGTTACAAAACCAGAAACTCTGGAAACTGGAAACCTATCTCTAAAAGTTTTACATTTACGTGCAGGCCTGGAACTTTGCCTTAAGGAACAAATACTGTCCCATCAGGCTTTACAAGAAGCCTTAAATGACCCAAAGAATGGGGAACCTGCTTTCAAACACTTGAAACAACAGGTATGGCCACTGCTGTACTACTAGCTATAGATGTTTTTAAACATGTGGAATTCTGCTGCTGTAAATTTGAGTCATTGTGCATGTATAATGTCCCTTTGTATGGAGGAAATCTGACATGCTCTATAACTCTGGGCTCTTCAAATATCAGCATATATATAACCTTTGAATGACTGCTTTGTTAAGTGTTGGTAACAAAAGTTTATTAGGATACTGAAATAAATTACAAATTGTGTGGTCTTCTGAATTTTTACTTATTGTTATATTAACTTATAATAAATCTGAGCTACAAAAGGTAAAATGTTGTATTTGCTAAAAACTAAAAGGAATTTTTTACTTTTTCTGTAAGAGCTGGTCCTAGATTTCCTGGTTGTGTAACAAATGCATAAAAAACATTGAAGAGCCTGAGTTTACCTTCTGCCTTTGTAATATTTATTGAACAGCAGGAATTTTAAGAAACATGGATTGCATACTGTAGCAAAACAGAAAGTTTTGGGAAGAAAAAAGTGAGAAATGTCTGGTTTCTGTACATTCTTCCCATGCTCTACTTTCCTATGTATTACAAAATATGTAACTGTAGCAGAGAGGGCACTGATGCTTCACAGAAAATCCAGTATAGTACCCATATTTTGGATGGCTACTTCAAGAATCAGCAGAGAACAATGTTATAATGTGTACCTGATCCCAAAATTCCATTCCAGAAACCTGGGTGGAGTTCTGTGAGCAGTGGAAGAAGGGCAGAAGACTAGCCAGAATGTATAATCCCTTTCCTCTGTACACAGATCTTTTCTCTAATCCCTCATGGAAGGGAAGACCTGAAAAAGTCTTCTGCAGTTTGGTGAAGTAAATAATCTTTTGATGTTTGTAGGCTTCTATTTTAGGTAACATGGAAAAATTACATTTACTTGGTCCAGGAAGATGTTTTGTTGAGTTTGGAGCTGGGCGAGGAAAGCTGTCTCATTGGGTTGATGTTGCCTTACAGAACGTTGAAAATGTTCAGTTTGTTCTTGTGGAAAGGGCAACTACAAGATTCAAGGTAAGAGAGGATATTGTCCCATTAGCAGAGTATAATTTTTAAACTGTTGTAATTGAAGCTGTTGGTATTTACTTTTTATCTTCAAAAATATCATAAAGCCTTTGAAATGTTAAAAGTTTTGGACGTGTGGTTGCATACATTCCATACTTTGCCAATAGCAAATTTATTAGGAAAAAAAAAATCCTGGTGTCTTAATGTTGGAAAAGTGCAGATGTTGACTTGACGAGAAAAAAGTCTGGCATTAATACCTGGAGTAAAATTATAATTACAGTGGCTAGCCCTGCTTAATGATCTTGTTCTGTTTACACAGGTGGATGGAAAACATAAAAGGAGAGATTCGATATTTGAAAGGCTTCAGGTTGATATTCAACACTTATGTTTAAGTAAGATCCTTCTTGGCTTACTTAATTCTGAAACAGAGTCTTAACTTTAGATTTTGAATACTGGAGTTCAAGTCAGTTCGTATGTAGCATGCTTAAATGTGCTTGGCTTTGAAGACTTCTCAGTCTCAGTGGTTGCTTGGACACATTAATGCTGTGTGTATATACATATATATCTTAAACAGAGATTTAAAAATTTCTGTTTTATATACACTTGTAGTGCATCATTATAGGTGAGAAATACCAAAACAAAAACAGTTAGGAGGTTTTTTAGAACTTGCAGGATTAAACACCTTTGCATTGTTTGTTTCAGGTGTGTGGAATGAAGCAAGTCATGCATATCATTGATATCATATATCAATATCTTCTCAGTACTATAGAATTTGTGGGAAGACCTGTCATCAGGACATGCATTAATGTCACATTTACATTTCAGAGGTAGTATAGAAAGGCTGAAATGGTTAAATAGATATATGTAACTATCTTAGCATAAACACAAAATCTTGTATTTCTAATACTTAATTTCAATAAAAGGCAAAGTATTTCTGTTACTGTTTAGCTGGAGCTAATCTCTGGGCCACAGATCATTCTGTTAAGGAAAATCAGTCCAGTGTTTGCTGGTAATCATTTTACTGCTATATGGGAATGTTGCTGCTCAGAAACAAAATCATATTGCTTCATAACAGCATTAAAGTATACTCTCTGACTTTGGACAAAGTTGAGTTGTTTAAATAAAAGAAGAATATGCTTTTCAGCCACAGCATCCAATTCTCTTTCTTTGTTTTAGAAAAAGAAACTTTTCTTTTAATAGCTTATAATGGTGTGTACAAACCACTGTCTTTTAGTAGTGGTAAACATTTGTTTCTTTTTTAAAGTGTGCTGAAATTGTATTATCCAGAAAAAAATACTGCTCCAACTATAATAATAGAGGTTCAGGGTTGTTGTGGATTGTGTGTGGTGTTTTTTTTTTCTTTCCCCTCTAGATAAGGTGCCTGTTTTGGAGAAGAAAAAACTACCAGTGGTAGGAATTGGGAAGCATTTGTGTGGTGCTGCGACAGGTAGGAATTATGTGTTAACTGCAGAAAGTTAGGATACTGAATCTTACAATCTGAACAGACTGATCTTCCAAATTGTCATTTTAAGCTTTTCTGGCCCTCTAACCCTTTGTTGGTGCATGTTGCAGTTATATTCTAAATATCTGTTGATTTCAGTGGAATAGTAAATGGATAATAGATGCAAGGCTACTTAAGACAGAACTAAAACCTGTCTTGTTTTCTAGAGAGTAGTACAAAGAATAGTGTGTGGCAGCATGGGTCACGTATGTATAAACTGTTGAAAGTGGGTTTTTTACACTGTTGCCTCTAGTCTGAAATATGTTTATTTTTAAATTTGTATTGGCTGTCTGAATGTGTGTCCTAAGCAACCACCTGAGAACGTGTTTCTGTCCTGATAATTTTCAGCTAATACTCTTTTTCTAATGATATAAGCTATGAAGTAGAGAAAGACATCTCAAATATGACACCTGTATAGGTACTGTTACAAAGCTGACACACATAAGCATTTAAGAAGTACCTGTACATATTAAATAAACTGTGTCCTATATATCAGACTTTTAGAGCAAATACTCACATGTTTTACAGGGAGGAGATCCTCCTACAATATGGACTAAAGAGAGGGCAGGGGCAGGTGACATTATAGTGGGGGTCCGCTACAGGCCACCCAAGCAGGAGGACAGAGTGGATGAGGCTCTCGATAGACAGACAGGAGCAGCCTCACATTCACAAGTCCTGGTCCTCATGGGGGACTTTAACCACCCTGATACCTGTTAGAGAGACAACATTCTTTATCAGGGAGTCTAGTGATAGGACGTGGGGTAACAGTTTTAACCTGAAAGAGGGTAGATTTAGATTAGATGTTAGGAAGAAATTTTTTGCTGTGAGGGTGGTGAGGCACTGGAACAGGTTGCCCAGAGAAGCTGTGGATGCCCCATCCCTGGAGGGGTTCAAGACCAGACTGGATGAGGCTTTGAGCAACCTGGTCTAGTGGGAGGTGTCCCTGCCCATGGCAGAGGGAGTTGGAACTCAATCTGTAATATCCTTTCCAACCCAAACCATTCTATGACTCTGTGCCAGTTTGTTAAGCAAGGTATTTAATATTCCCTTGTGTTGAACAAATATTCAAGAGGGCAACCCTTGAGTAGCTTCAGAGGTCTCATAATATTAATTTAGCATTTAGGGTTTTCATGTTTTCAAATCATGCTTAAAATATTTTTTTGTGATGTACACTTTTATTCTATGAGGGAAGTGCATTCCCAACCATGATACAGCTTGTATAAATAATAGCAGGGTTAATCTCTGTTTTTTGTGGGGAATGTATCTGTTTTTTCCCAGATCTTGCTTTGAGGTGCTTGGTTGAAAGTTATACGACTTGCTGTGATGGAGAAAATGAAGAGCCTGCACCAAAACGCTCTAGGAATGATAGCACAGAGGTGGCTTACAACAAATCCGATAATGAAAGCAACAAAGATGACTGTAAGCTTGTAGCTGGAATTGTTATTGCACTGTGCTGTCATCATAAATGTGACTGGACACATTATGTAGGCAGAGAGTTCTTTAAATCAGTAGGACTTGGACCAGTAGAATTTAATTATTTTCAGAGAATGAGTAGCTGGGCCACTTGTGGCATGCGAGAAACCACATCCAAAGCCTCTACAGCTGAAGGAAGTGAAGATCAAAGTAATGACACAGAAGAACATGAGCAAACATTCAGCAAGACAGAGGGTGGTTCTGATACTTTACAAGGGTATGTAATTTTTTTTCTAGCAAATGGACTCCTGCAGAAAAGCAATATTATGTAGAGTCATATATGAAATTGTTTTGGGTCCTCAAAATGACTTATTTAGCTAACATTTTAATACAAAATTTATAGAAATATTCCACTTTAAAAATACAGTGGAGGTGTTTTGTTAAGGTGATTGGATTTTCTGTCAGGGAAATGAAGTTGTAAGAAACATCTGTTTATCAGGTGTTGACACTTCATTGATAAAAAATGTTTTCATGGACACATTTCAAAATATTTAAAGTCATGCTTGCCTGAATTGACATGAACTTACAGTGATTACAATAGTTTTTTTAAGCTTAACTACTAATGTTAATTAACAAAACTATTCTTCTAACACATTTATTGTTTTCCTCCTTTTTATGAAACTAGGATACTTACTGTTGAAGAACGAAAGGAGATAGGTTCCCTCTGTAAACGGCTGATTGATCATGGACGGATTGAGTATTTGCAACAACGAGGATACAAGGCTGCACTACAGTATTATACAGAGTCTGCTGTGTCCTTGGAGAATGTGCTGTTGACAGCTGTCCCAAGTCCATCTTTGATACCAGAGCCAACTACATGACAGGAGATGTATTTGGAATTGGTGGGAAAAAATAGTGTAAAACTTATCTGGATTTTTAAAAAAGTTAATTCATTGCTTACAAAACAACTGTTTTAGTCTTTCCTTTAACCAGGAAAAGGTTTTATATTTTCCAGTTTCACAGGGAATTACAAATACACAAACCAGTTCTCATCAGTGGAAAAATAAAATCCCTAAGAATATTTGAAACCTGTTGTGTGCCTCTTTGTTAGGAAGAAGAATACTTGATATTTTCTTCCACTCACAGTTAGGTTCTTTATTCATTAGCATTTATGATAGAAGGACCAGAAGTACAACTTTCCAGATTTCCTGAAAAACAGTGGGTTAAAATAAGATAAATTAGCATCCTTTGTTTTCACTTCGAAGTTCAAGATAGCTTTGTATTTCCTCTTAAATTATTTAAGTAGGCNAAAATGACTTATTTAGCTAACATTTTAATACTTTTGTCATAGTGATTTAGAAATAGGATGAAATTGTGGAGGTGTTTTGTTAAGGTGATTGGATTTTCTGTCAGGGAAATGAAGTTGTAAGAAACATCTGTTTATCAGGTGTTGACACTTCATTGCTAAAAAATGTTGTATGTTTGGAACACAGGTATCTCTCCCTGGCATCCTTCTTGGGTAGTCCCCATCTGGACAACATCCAAAAATAGAGGAAGTTGAGCTTCATGAGACAAATAGTGCTAGAAGACCTACACTATGTAAACTCTGATTAAATTGCAAATATAGGCGACAGTAATTAATTTTTAATTATCCAGGCTGTAGGCAACTCAGGTACATGTATTGCAATGTTCCATGGTTCCAGTATGTTCCTACTAGAATATATGCTGTTCATGTGAAGACCTATTGTGCTAACTCCTGATAAAAACGCTCCTAACCTCAGTTAAAGTCTGTTTACAGATTTTTGGAAAACATCAATAATTTATTAAGATTATTCATGTTTCATTTGTATACATGTCCTAGCTTTCATTTATCCACTTTATCTTTCCCTTCCTCACTGTATTCCAGAGGGATTAGAATTAATAAAAAAGCCATACCTCTTTTCTTGAGTGCCTCCTGGATATACATGTGCATGAATTCAATGCCAAACATTTCCTGTTGCTCCTCCACTTCTGAATTCTCACACGGAGGGAGTGTTACCTCTAACTCCAGTGGGTTGTCTCTGAAGTTGACAAATCTTCAACCAGAAAGATCACCAGAAAAGGTTACTTTTGCCATAAATTTTGTCCAGAGACAGGAATTGTCTTACTGGGTTAGACATGATTTATTTAGACTAGAATAACAGAATACAAACAACAGGAAAGTTTCTGTCACAGTATACAAAATAGTATTTCCAGTTCTACCAATTAAAAATTTACATTCATTCTTTTATTTTTCAAATCAAGTACAGGAGAGTTTCATCCATATGCTTATACCTAATCCTTTTTGTTTAATTACAAATGCTTGACTTTTCAGTGCCAGAGTTCTACTTTTTGTCATTTTTTATGCTTGTCACATTTTTTTCTCCTAGCTCTTGGCTTTAGAGAGGATCTAAAGGTCAATTAGATCTGGGCATTTGGGCCTCTCAGAAATAAGAAAATGTATTACAGTCTCCTTTTACATTTGGGACTGTAACGATCATGGCTTACTTCTTTACATAGTTGTGCTACACAAAGCTTTCTTGACCAGATCCTCAACTGTTGTGAATCTCTGTAATTATGCTGATTTATACAGCATTGTGTCCACCTGTATCACTTGCCTTTTCCACTTCCTTAGCATCGCTCTATGATATACAACTCAAGGGAGGATTTAAAACTTCTAGTATTTTTATTTATACTTCTGTTACTTTTTCTTACCTCAGATTTGTCATGTCCTTCATACAAGCTGGGATATCCTTAAGTTTGTTGTTGCTAAGAACAAGAGTACTAAGATTTTTCATATTACTAATGGTTTCTGGCAAATAGTTTATCTCATTCCTTTGTAGCCACAAAGTGTGGAGGTTTTCCATTCTGTAAAATAGGTATTTGCACAATCAA
Organism: Syrrhaptes paradoxus; assembly: GCA_013400615.1. Taxonomy (NCBI): domain Eukaryota; kingdom Metazoa; phylum Chordata; class Aves; order Pterocliformes; family Pteroclidae; genus Syrrhaptes; species Syrrhaptes paradoxus. The sequence continues at coordinate 14,050 of VZTO01000678.1, read as the reverse complement.
TCAAGACCTAGAAAATTAATCTTACCAATGTAATAAAAAGTAATTGATTCATTTTTACAGCCAATAGAGGACTTGCATAAAAAATCCAACAATTCTCAAAGAAAACCCATATCCAAGATAATCACCTAACCTCTAGTTTAAAATGTCATTGGCAAGAAATATTTAACATCATAGTTGATACTGAATTTATTTTTTATTGAATTGATTATTCCCACTCATGCAAAATATCACATTAGGGCTGATAGATCTTAAGTTAGCAGTGAGGCTAACATTAAAATAATCTTTTGAAGTAGGATTTAATAATCAGAATTTCAATGCAATGGAATTGAAACCAAGATGTGAGCTCTCAGCTTTATTTACCTGTCAATTGCATCAGGAAGCTCCTTGAGCTTATTTCCCCCCATATCTAACCATTCTAGACTTGGCATGTTGAGAAGAGCTGAAGGGATGGTAGTAAACTGATTCATGCACAAATCTATGTGTGAAAGCTTCTTTAAATCACTGAGCTGAAAAGGAAGGGAGATTTAATGCAAGTTTGTATAACTGTTCCATTACAGCAGTGCTGTAATAATGTTGACTGGAAAAAAAAAAAAAGACAAATTAAAAACATTACAGCACATTTTGGAATTAGTAAACACAGAATGGTTTCTGAGTTAACATTAGCTGATATTACAGTTCTCACCTGGAAGGTAGGTAGGTTTGAAACTGAAACTTTATCTCCCACCTGGTAGTGAGTGCCCTAGCTGCTGAGAAGCTGAATGCCACAACTACAGTGCAGACATACCCCAAGCACCGTGGTCTCAGTAGGACAGAACCACGTATTTGCTATGAGCTGTTTATTTACAAGCTATCACTCTACATTACACCATGTAACCGGCATCCACACAGACATTGTAAATTCTGGATTCTGATTAATAGTATATATTTTCATTTGGAGATTTGATGTTAGGTATTAGTGTTTGGACTCACTCCAATTTTGCAAGGCTCTGATTGCTGTCAACTATTCCCAAGTACTGTTTTTTTAAATAAATTAAGTAAATACAGTTACATACTTGGCACCTCTGTCTAAGAGACTAATATTTAGTGATGCAAGTCTCTTTCACATTTAGGTCAGTCCAAATTAAATTTGGTGAGCATTTTTTTTATTCTCTCTTAATTGCTTTCAACATCTCAGAACAACATTCATTCAACTCTTTGTGCACAGGCAGCTGTATAAATCACACAAACCCTTTCCATAGCTAGCAGCTCTGGTAAAGATGCTTATAATTGTGTCCTGGCATATAGTATGAATTTGTAATCTTAACCATAAAAGGGAACTTCTTTGTGCTAAGGCGTCAGATCCTCAGTGGGGAAATCAGTGAAGATCTTCAGCCTAAACAAATTAACATCAAGTGTATCACTGTCCTAAGTGCACCACCAAGTCATTTATCTGGACAAAATAAAGATTGGCTCCTTCAGCTTTCTCAGGTGTATGTATGTCCTTCTCACGTGGCTTCAGTTTGACTAGTCGTATAAATCTTATTCATGTATGTGTTTTGCTGAGGTAGTTGTGAAATCAGAATACCAAAGCAAATCTGAAAACATGGAGTGCAATGTTTAATGATAATTAGTTTTTGATAAATTCAAAATGTGCATTAAATAAAACTAAACAAAGCAAAATTGCCTGTCAAAACCTGAGGAGGAAGTTTAAGTATAGGTGTAGTCTTAGTCTCTTTAAACTGTTCTTGATTTTGACTTCTAATGGATTGGCTTGGCATTCATTAAAATAATTGGGTTTAATATGTTTTAAAATAGAATTCTAAATTGTGTGTTTAATTAACTTTTACTTTGCAGATGATGTATTAATTTGTGGGAAAATACTAGGTTTTGGATTGGATTTTTTGCCCTATCATAACTCTGAGGTTTTCTAGGTTTGGTTTTTTTTTTTTTTTTT